>JAOVVB010012849.1:0-16634 GCA_028570985.1 Heterobranchus longifilis | reverse complement strand
AAACACTTATTTTGCTGGTTAGACACAACACGCTCACAACTAGGTGAAGACAAGAATCTGAGGAATGTTTCCGGTTCTCTCCTATTTATAACCTGCAGGTGCGTCTTATCAGATGACGTCACCCTACCGAGGTTATAAAAGCCCAAAATTTGGCGTGTTTGATACACACATGCTTCTCAACCGGCAACATGACAAGATGTTCCCATAGCGTTTTCATGCAGCATCGAGTG
Source organism: Heterobranchus longifilis (assembly GCA_028570985.1). NCBI lineage: Eukaryota > Metazoa > Chordata > Actinopteri > Siluriformes > Clariidae > Heterobranchus > Heterobranchus longifilis. Next base: position 16,404 of record JAOVVB010012849.1, on the reverse strand, counting down.
TAGCCTTTGAAAGGGAACCTTCCTGCTATGGAAAGTCTAGATTAGTAGGCATTTCATTTTTTTCTTTCTCCAGAACTAAGAAATTAAATTGACACTAAATATAGCATAAAGTTAAAAACTACCAACTAAAAAATTTAGCAGGCAAAAAAAATGCATATTGATTATACAATTTTACTTAAGAAACTCAATATGAACAATGCAAAAAATTAGATATCAAAGTTTTAAATCAGTGATACACAGGCATTTTAATGTACGGATGCTGTTTAAATCTGGATAAAGTGAATAAAATAAATGCGTAGTCTTTGAGACTAGACATTTTGAATATTTATTGTATTTAGATACAGTTTAAATGATTTTTAAAATGGAAGAGATTTACCGAAAAAAATGCCCAAGAACAAAAAAAGAAAAATTGCCAATGTGCTTTAAGACGTTTTTGCTTCGTATAAATTGACTAGGAGGAGAGTAGATGAGTTAGAGGCTGAAAATGAGCATCTCAATGTCGGGATAATTTTATTTTCATAATTTATCAGGCTGGTGAAACAATATGGAAAGAGGAAAAGATCAGAATGCAGAATGAACTCACTTCTTAGAGCAAACGACTGCTTGCTCGCATCATCTGTTGAAGCATTGCCTAGCAATTTAGTGGAAGTAAATACAGCTTTGTCAGTTTATGATGAAAAATAACAGAGCTGAGAAAAAGCAGCAATAAAAAAATTGCCAAGTAACAGACTTTTGCAAATGCCAGACTTGCGTGAGGAGGGTTGGGAAAGAGATTCTCACTAATATAATCTCTGATGGTACAGGTAGATTTCTTATGGCTCCAATTCATGCTATGAACTATGTGCATGCTAATGAAGGAGAGGAGGAACCAATGACCACTATAACGGTCAGAGGGTTTAATCCAAATGAGTTATAAGCAATTATCAAAAATATTGGGAAATTTGACCTGGACAAACAAGATCCTTTAGACTTCTTGAAATTACAGATGGGGACGCATGTGTTTTGTTGAAAATGTTCTTACCAGATACATTGTCTGGTGCTTTAGATCAGATAGTGAAGGAGAGAACTGCAAATAGGTCAGAGAGGAAATAGGCATTACTTGCAGAATAACATACTACAAATGGGAATAATGTCAGTTAATTGGGATAGAATATACAGTATGGGATGCAAATGAGAAATGAGGAACATCCATCAGTATTTTCCGACCGATTATTGACATTCAAAACGTTCAGTGGCAATCCGCATATTAATTGCAATGATGTCAGCTTTAAGACTGCTTTGATTAACAAGTGTGACCCACTTCCGCATTCAGCCGTGACAATGCTTGTGACACCCCAATCTGAATATAGTGAAATTATTGCCAAAATAACAAAATTTTATAACAATAATGCTAATGCTAAGAAACCTCATCCTGTGTCAGTAATCAATTCTAAAAATCCATATCAGAGGGCCTCTGAGTGGCACCCTATCATCCAGAGATCGCGAGTTTGATTCCCGGGTGATGCTGTAACCTCGAGCAGCCAGAGGCCTAGAGAGAGCTGATTGGCAAAGCTCTCTCAGAGAGGAGGGATGAGAGGTACTTTATGCTCTCAAATTAATTACGGCTCTACAGCCAATCAGGGGCATCTATGAGCTCACGCAAGCGGAAGGAGCGGATAGCGCTGTCCTCCAAGTGTGTTACGCCGCCCCCAATGGTGTGTGAGCGAGCAGATCAAAAAGATACGGTCGGCTGGTGTCTAGTCTTCGGTCCCCCGACTGAGTGATAGTAGTAGCCTTAAAGTGGATCGCCCTAGTGACGGGGAGGAATTGAATATGACTAAATTAGGGAGAAAATCGGGGGGAAAAAAATAAACATATCAGAACAGTGGTCGTTAGGTCTCCTGGAAAAAGAAGACCATGTTTCTGGAGAGAGAGAGTGGAAAGACTACCTACTTAAGGAGGACATATTTCTAGAGAATTCAAGCTTAAAAATATAAGTATAAGTGCTTTTATTTATCACAACAAAAATAAGTAAATGCCAGACCTGTTTGTGATGATCAATTAGCTTTTAATCTACAGGCAACAAGATTTATAAAATTTTAGAAAGCCACCTATGATCGCGCATTTCCCTCTCATTCACTCACTGAAATCTACCAAGAAAAATGAAAGGAGGATAAACAGCTGTCTCTGCTGGGTCTTCAGTAGCATCACACAATAAAAATAAGGGAGAAAACTGCCTAAATGTAAATGTAATAAAGTTACTTTTTACCATGCACTATTTTAAGACAAAACCATTCTCATCTTTTTTAGCAGCTGCTCAGATACCACTAGGTGTCGAGCTTGCATCCTGACCCTATAAGAAAACTTGAGGCAATAAATATCTCTCCTGAGAGGGGAGTATTTAATGCCTCATGGCATGTGGCAGGTATGTAAAATATAGATTCAGATATAGATCCAAAGGAGAAAAAAGAAACCATTAATAAATAATTGGTGTTCTCAAATTGCCCGTAGTGTGTGAATGAGTGTGTGAGTGTGTGTATGTCTGTGTGCCCTGTGATGAATTGGCGCCCTATCCAGGGTGTACTCCGCCTCGTGCCCTCCTCCTAGGATAGGCTCCAGGCCCCTCCGACCCTGAATACAGGATTATGACGATGAGTGAGAGAGAGTGAGAGTGAGTAATGACTCTTGTTGCTAATGGTCATGTCTTAAAAAAAAAAAAAGAAAGAAAGCAGATAAAATGCAAGCTACTGTATATTGAGGCTGAAATAAAAATCTTTCTTTTTTTTCTCCAGAGTTATATAAAAGCAAGCTTTGAGTAAAAAGAAAGCTTTCAGTAAAATTTTCCTCTGGGATAGGACAGCATTTGGTTTTGTTGAAACAAGTAGCTATGAGTCTAATGCAAATTGTTAAAAAAATGGAAATTAGTCCACAATTTCTATGATGTGATTGCTCACTCTGTGAACTCAATGTCTCAAGCACTGACAATATCCTCAAGTTATACCAAAATATCCAAATAATGGGTGAATAGGTGTTCTGCTATTTCAAATAGTGTAGGCAGCCGAGGAAGAGGAAGTAGGTGTAGGGATTTCAAACACAACCATGACTGTGGCCTTGAAATTCATGATGAATTTGAGACCAAGGACCAACTGGTACAAGAAGACACAAAGTAGATAAAGCACTTTGGTACTTAAAAAAGTACCTTATATCCATGCCTTGCCTTGGTCAAATGCCATGTATTTTTGTTATAGTATATTTGATCAACAGTTTGATCTTCTAATTATGGTTAGTTCGCTTATAACAATGGATTTAGCTAGATGCTAACTCAAAGAACAAATGTAAAAAACATTTTATTTAGTAGTTTATAGTAGGATGCATTAATTTATCACTGATATACAATACATTAACACCACAACTACAACACCATTACAAGTCATCCCTGCACACGTGAATTTAAGTGAGCGAGTAAGCAAATATCATGTGTCTTGTCAGCAGCTCTTACCCGGCATGAACTAAAAACAAATAACTATATTTGATTGGTGGAAAATTTGGGCCCTGATCTTATTTATACAATTATTTTAGAGCCCAAGCAGGAATAAGCAAATGTTACCCACAACTAAAAGATCTTTTGTATCACTTTTCTGCCAGTTACAATGTGTGAACTAAAGATTATGCAACAGTAAGAGTATTTGTAAGCAACCAGAAATGTACACTTTATACATTAAAATACGCCTGATTCCAAAACTTTTGGAACAAAGATAAGGGTAACAAACTCACTGTGGTGATGTACAGAGCCCAAATGTCAAAAGACATTTGTTTTATACACAAAATCCAAGATGTCATTGACCGCCTTTATGCTTTGCTTAAGATCTGCTTTATAATCTGGCTCCTTCTATTTTCTCATAAGCTTTAAACATTTATAAGCATGCATAATCATTCTTCAGTATGCATACTTTTTAATACCTATACTTTTATTCATGTAAATTATAATTGGTAGTAGTTATTTAGCGATGCAGTTATATTTTCTTCAATTATCTAAGTTTGTCTTCACACTCACTCATGCACTTGTACTGCCTGCCTGTACTCCTTTATCAGGATGCTCTAGCTTTGGGCTAATTCATCCATTTGACCTTATGACTCGGCTTCTGCTCCGATAGACAGAATCCCCAAAATTCATAAGCCACTTCAGTGCCTTATAGTGCATAATCTCATTTTGAGTTTAGATTACGCTTATTTTCCTATGTAAAGCAGCGGTCTGTATTTACAGCTGTAGAGGCAAATCTAAAGGATTTGTAGACAGGTGGGATGTGACATCAATATGTGGGATGGAGTGGACAGTTGTTGGTTGAGTTTAGTGTCAGTCAAAATCTAGCAGGGGCTATTTTTGCATATTATAAAAAAAAATGTAATAAAACTATTAACATAACAAGTAGTATCATATTTAAACTTATGATAGAGCAAATGAAAATACATCATATAAGATTATTATATTATTAATGTAATAAATTTATTTTAACATTAATGTTAAAAGTAAAACTTACAACTCATAATTTCTACTGTTCGCTTTAATTCAATTACATGCCAAGGTATTATTATTATTATTATTATTATTATTATTATGTTATTATTTATAGCTTATTAGGGTAATAATAATTACCCTAAACACTGTAAAACGTATCATTAACACCTAAAATAAAATCACTAACATTGATACAACACATTCCAGAGGTTAATAAGGTTGTTTTTTATTTCCCAGGCTGCTCAGGACAGAACAGCTTCTGCTACACTCTCCCAGCCAAGCCTTTCTACCCTCTACTGTCCTGTGACTTCTGATTCTCCTGAACAAATTAATAGGAATAGACACAAAACAGTGAGAAAGAAACGGATTGCTTTTCCTGATAATTCTGTTCATTCCATGCCAGAAAACCTATATAATCCTATATGTAAAATGTTAATATAAAATTAATACGATTATGACTGCATGGACACTTTGTTTCTGTGCCATTATACTCATATTGATTTTCATATCACTCTGACAGTTTTAGAAACATACTTGCCTTTTGGACAATTTATTTGGGAAAAGGCTTAAATCTACCTCTTTCTATTTCCGTACTGCTCCACTCATAGATGCGGAAACCTGTTTGAATTCAAGGCAATGATAAAATGGCAGATAATTTACAGATCACATACCGCGACAAAAAAGAAATAAGCATGTATTCAACCTAATCTTACTCTGCCTATTCGTCCTTATTTGCTAATAAATGGCATTAATATAATTGTATAATACAAGTGGCATTCAAGTCAAACCAGGTTGTTTGAAACTTATTTCTCTATATAATCCCCTCCTACACTAATGCACTTAATTCACTTTTACTTGGGTATCATCATGGTAGTAAGTTTTCTCAGGAAGAAAGAGCCATGATTGGACTGCCTGCTTCATGTCTGAAACACTGGCCTCCCAAGAACTCCTTTAATAGGTCAAATATGTGGAAATGGCTTCATGCAAGGTCAGGACTATACAGGAATGAGACAATAACTCCCAGAAGAAGCCCTGTAATGTGCAAGTGGTGTTGGTGAATCATTGTGTGTACAGTTTCCTCAGACAGTCACATCTCTTCTGCAAGTGGGAAATTCAAGGATCGGGATATTATGATCAATATTATAGATGCTGTACATTGCATGTGGTTCCACATTAAAAGCCATCAATTGCACTCAATCAGTTCCTGTGTGGAAATCTAAGGACAATACGTAAGCATTTGGTTTTATTCAAATAAGGATTGCTGAGTCTATGGGAATACGAAAAACAACATGGAAATCAGTCTAGATTGTTCACCATGCAATATTTCCATGATTAAGGTCAGGGAAGATAAAGTAAACTTAATAGCTAAACATTTTAGAGAGTTCAGTAGAAGGAGTGAGAATCTTAAACCATGCACTCGGCCTTAGGATTTTCATATTCTAGGTATGTTTAATTTTTAATACTTCAAATGACTTTACTTGCAGTATGTAGGAAGTGTATTTTTATCATTATTATATATTTACATATATATATAAATTTATATATATAGAATTCTTTTACCTAATAATACTTAATAAGAAGAATTATAATAATAATAATAATAAGAAGAAGAAGAAGAAGAATTTATATTAATACTTAATTTATGTAAAATAATTAACATAAAAAAATTATGTTAATTATTTATCCTTTTTTTGATTGCCATCCTTTTTAAATATGTTAAGCTGTAAGCAGATATAATTTATATTGAAAATCATAATACTGGGTTATATTGTTAACATTACATATAGAAATAAATTCAATAAAATTATAATAATTAGTTGCTATCAGACTGCTTCTCGTACCTAACAACTTTCTTCCTCTATAATAAATATAATGAGAACAAAACCTTTACATTACTTTTTAAAATGCATGAATCGCTGATTTTCTGACTTTTATTTTTTTACTTTTATTTTTGACTTGACAAAAAATTGTCACTCCCCAGTTACAGATCCATCATGAAGCTGAATATTTTACTCATCCTTTGTTTAACTGGTGAGAGCCTTTTTATAAACCTTTTTTTCCCCTATATAAGGATATTATTTTGAAAATGATAAATTATGATTTGATAGTATTTGTTCCAGGGCTGTGACCCCCTGAATTTAATTGAAAAATGTCATGATTGTTATAAAACTAAAAAAAAAAAAAAAAAGAACATTTTATATCAGTCTGATACATTTATTTATAACTTAATATACATGTGAAATATGAGATCATAAGAATATTTAGTGCAGCTGAATGTTTTGTCATCATCATCATGGTCATCATTGTCTATACCACTTTATCCTGTATTCAGGGTTGGCACCCTGTCAAGTGTCTACCTAACCTTTTGCCCTAAGTCTTCTGGTAGAAAGTCTCCAGACCTGTAAAGGACAAGTGGTATAGAGTGATGAATGAATGAATAAATGACTGAGGTGGCTCAAGAAAGCCTATATGGCATTATGCAATACTTGAAGTGGTCAGTGCGGGTGGAAGAAGCTGTGTTCCATTCATCACTTCTCCTGATGGATACTGCTTAAAGTAAGCTTTGTGATTATTAAGACAGATCTTAGATTTTTTTCCATTCTTCTGATTTGAAAGATCCATCATGGGGTGCCCTTACAGACAGTATAGGAACTGGACACACCTTGTGACATGACCCATAAGTTTAATAAAGAGCGGTTTTGCAGCTTAATTGTGGGCAATCTGGTTGTCACCTTCTTGACACCTGCACCTCAGTTAATCTATAAATAAGTAAATGGGTAGAAAAAATTGAGCCTGGATGTTGGTTGGATCAGATCAGATCATTCTAGCCCCAGAAAAGTGCCTCCTAAGATAGTAGGGCAGCCTTGCTGGCACTGTGATGGCCAAGACAGATGCATCTTCATAAGATGCTCTCCATTGTGGTCGATTTTGTGCAGCCATTACCATGTCATCGGTAATGAGCCGAATGCATTTCGCTTTTACTTTTATCTGGTTAACCAATTATATTTTGTTTACTGCACCTTCCAATCAAATGATTGGCATCTTTGGAGCAAGTGGTAGGGCATTCGTGACCGGTCCATTTTTGCTACGTGACCAAACCATCTCAGCCATGATTGTCTGATGATTTGTTTAATGGTCTCCTGCTGGTGGCATCCATGTCAAATGTTCTCACTGAGCCAGCGGTCAGGAAGGGTGATGTTCAGGCAAAGGCATCTCATGTGGAATGTTCCTAGGATTTAGAGATCTCCCACCAACAGGGTCCAGGTCATGGATGCATAGAGCAGGATTGGGATGATGACAACATTAAAAACTGTTCTGAGGTTCAGATTTTGCTTTTTCCAGAGGCACCACTTTAGACTAGGAAAGGCTGACTGGACGCTACGAATCCTGGCGACAATTTCAGCTGAGGAAACAATTTTGGGTGCAGGAATGAGAGAACCAAGACATTTGAACTGGTGCACCTGCTCAATCACCCATAACCACCAGCATTATTTGTGATCCATCTGTTGTCATGCATTTGGTCTTCTTGGCATCAATATGCAGGCTCAGCTTTCCAGCCCTTTTCCTAATGATGTTGAGCAGCTCCTGGGTGCTTGCTTCTGATACTTCAAATGAATGTCAGGCTGTTGGTGTCGCACACCACTCCAGGTCAGCCAGCTAGACTCTGCTCCATAACCCAGTTGATGATCACATTAAACAGTAGTGTGGAGAGTATGTAGCTCTGCCTTATACCGGTTTGAATAAGAAAACTGCAAGATTGCTCACCATGCACTTTCACTCTGGATGGGTTGATGCTGTAGAAGGCAACAATAAGGTTAAACAGTTTTGGCAGCACTCCTATTGCTTTTAACGCCTTCCAGTGTATACTGTCAAAGGCACTCTTAAAATTAATAAGACTTTTACAGTTTTCTTGCCACATTTTATGCGCACTGAGAAAATCTGGTCGATACAGCTTCGCCCTGTCCTTAAGCCACATTGCTGTTCTCTTGTGGTGGATTCATGGTATGGATTAAAGTGCAATTACTTTGCCAGTCACTGATAGGAAACTTATTCCTCTATAGTTTTCACTTCTTTTAGCCCTTTTTGAATATGGAGACAATGTCAACTAATTTCCATTTCATAGCAGTGTGTTATAATTTGCATATGCAGCTTTTATTTTATTTTTTTATGCTGCTTCCAAAATTCTAGGCCTGTTGCATCTCAGATGTTACTGAATGGCTGATTCCACTTGCCTGTTAGCAAGAGTGGAGAAAAGCATTCTTCTTTTCACACCCAGCAGCATCCTCCAACTCAGCAGCAAATGTATACCAGAATTGATCTTTCTCGATTTTCTGCCTTCATGCCTACTTACCCAAGTTACCACAAGCTAGCTAACTAAGCTTTAGCTAGCAATCTTAGCTTTCATGTGCTAACATTACTTTGCATTTGATTGACCTACCTTATTGATACTCTATACGTCTTCCCATGTCGACTCCTACATTTCTTGTGGAAAGTTAAACTACAATGATTCCAGTTAGGTTTGCTAAAGTAATGCATAGCAGACAAACATTTTTACACCTGCAATGCAGATATCACTCAGGTCAGGCACTCTCCTAATTCTGCATAATTGTATGGCTTAATAAAATTTTTAATGATGAGTTATATAAAAATTCACTCGCACCAAAGATGAATTTTCTCCCCAATATTGACAGCAAAGGCTAAAGAGGCAAATATGAACAATACAATTTTACAAAATTACAATTAAAATATGAACCCATTCATAAAGTGTTAACTGAATTAAACTTAGTTGACCTGTTGTAGCTCATCAGGCTCTGGAAAGGCAGCTGCTGGTTTGGGCTGTGCTGGATAGGCATTGTTGGCGTTTGGCTGAATAGAACCAGACAACACTCTAGTTAGCCCTGTTTCCTCCACTTAGAATTGTATCCTTTTCATGTATCCTTTCCTTTTTCTCCTTCTAGCAAGTAACTATACAACAAAAAACGAACCAAGGAAAGGATGTGCAATTATAAAAATAAAAATCTTCCGAACTGCAGGATTGGACTGTGAAACATTGACTTTTTTCAATATAGACATTACCAGTTTACAATGTCTATTATAAAATAAAATGTCATCTACAGGTCTTGTCCCAGCTGTGGTACCCATTCTGCAAACAGTCCCTCACAGATATGAGCTGAACATGTCACAGGTAACATGGTCTGTTGCACAGAATTACTGCAGGCAGTTATACACTGATCTGGCAGTAATCCTAAGTCCTACTGATTGGCTAAGATTAAATAAAGTGGCAGCAAGTAAAGGTCTGACAAAATCTGCCTGGGTCGGTTTGTACAACGATGTCAATAGCTGGCGCTGGTCCTTATATGATCTTCCGCTGAAGAATGTCACATACACAAGCTGGGACAATGGAGAGCCAGATAATTCTTATGGGATTGAATCGTGTGTTGCAGTAGTAGCATATGGAGACTGGGCAGATTTCGATTGTACACTTTATAAACCCTACATATGCTACAATGGTGAGTTAATATCCTGCCTATGATTTGCTTAATTTTAGTCTGAATGATCATTTTGCAACATGCTTTAGCTGAGCCTTTTTACCCTATTACCCTATTTTTTGTTGCCATTTCATAGCTAATTTTACTGGTGCTAGTAAGTTCATTGGCATCTCTAATGTTCGAAGGACTTGGCTTGGAGCTCGAAACTACTGCAGACAATATCACACAGATCTGGCCATCTCACTTAACAGCACAGACAATGACTACTTATGGCATTTGAGGGCTTCCCAGGGTGATTCCTGGATTGGGTTATATAGAGACACTTGGAAGTGGGCAAATGAAATGAATGCTTCAAATCTTCCATGGGCTCCAGCAAAACCCAATAACTATGGAGGTCGTGCGAACTGTGCATCTCTTAAAGGTGGCCTGTACAGTGATGAAAGCTGCACCAACCTGCACAGCTTCTTCTGTTACACCAGTAAGCGTTTATTTTTATGAATAATACCAAATTATTATAATTTCTTTCTCAAAACCCAAAAATTATTCAAAAGGTTTGTAATTCACTAACACCTAAACACACCCACTGAACTTAGTAATTAACAGATTAATTAAATCAACTGTGTTTGAGAAGAAGAATCACCAAACTGTGTTGGACACTGGCCCTCCAGGACTGGATTAGGAGACCCCTGGCTTAGTGGTTAGCATTGTCACCTTGCACTTCCAGGGTTTGGGTTCAGTTCTTGTCTTGGGTCTGAGTGCATGAAGTTTTGCATATTCTCCCCATGCTTGGTGGATTTCCTCAAAGTTCAAAGACATGCTAATTAGGTTATTAATTGGTGTTCCCAAATTGCCTATAGTGTGTGAATGAGTGTGCCTTGTGATGGATTGGCACCCTCTCCAGCGTGTAACCTGCCTTGTGCCCTAAGTCTCCTGGGATAGGCTGCAGCTCCCACCCCGCCACTGTATACAACTTAAAGCAGTATAGATGATGAGTGTGATAATGATAAGTCTAGTTAATGTCCCTTGAGCTAAAGATGGGCTGGATATTTGATGAGGGCTCATTAAAAATATTTGAATGCCACAAATTAGCCCACGGTTCATAAGTAAATAAAAGCATGAATGGAGAAGAAAAGATGAGGCTTTATTTAGAATATAATTAATTTATTGTCTACTAAAACTTCAATCTTGCACTACAAAAAGATGTGAAAATAATACTATAGTTTTTCTAAAGAGAAAATAATTATTACATTATGGGGACATTAAAAGGAAATACTTTAACTAAATGTGTTTTTGTGTGTATGTCTTCCACAGACTCACCAATGAGAGGTCAGATAGTGAAACTGCAGGTGAAGTCTACTGAAAGTGTTTTTGATCCTCCACTGCAGTCCATTGTAGATCTAGTGAGTGAAATTATCTATTAAATTTTATTAAAATTTGTGTTATAACACCATGATAAGCTCCACCTTGCTTGTCTTTTTTGCTTCATTCAGAAATGCTTCAGCTACTCATCAGAACTAAATCATGTATCTGTTTTTCAGATCCAGCAGAAAATGGACGAAAACGGCATGTTGCAGAACACTTCCATGACCTGGAGGACCGAGCCAGATGGACAGATCTTTCACAAGAAAAACAAGGATAAAGTGTGACATCTAAATGCTTATAGCTACATTAAGTTCTGGCAAACTAAATTAATTTTTTATTTACCACCAATATTAAGACTTCAATCAGTAGTGGGAGTTAAAAGACAGGGTTAGACACAAGTAGAGAAATAAACATGGAATTGTTTAAACATAGGGGTATAAATAGTAACACACATTATTTCCTTTACCTTATTTCATTTCAGCTTTCAATTCAGTTTTATATGTTTATGCCAAATATTAGATATTTAACATGTTCAGCTTTTGCAACAAGTTTTAGTGACTGCTCAACACAGAGTTCAAGTAAGGTGAAAGTCAAAAGGAGTTTATTAAATAACAGGAACATAGAGTTAATGTATAAATATATATATATATAATGATTATTAGAGAACTTGCTTAAAAAATGTATGTGCCTTACTATGTCTGCCACTATGATTGTTTTCTTTTTCTTCTTATATTTATTTTCTTATTTTTATGGAGTTATACAAATACAATGCTTCTCAAACAAATAATAGTATATATTTTTTTTATTTAACTAAAAAGTAATTCATCAATTTAGATGATTACAATTTATAGCTCATGAACAGTAAAAAAAAAACATTACCTCAAATTATTAGAACATATCATTTCCTGTTAAATGAAATTATTATTCATGCAGTGTTGCTGTGCATCTCTCAGTTTGATTCAGTACACACAACTTTACAATACAATATTATCATCTAGCCCATGCACAAGAAGGGTAAGCCATAGAATGTCATTTCTGAACGAACAAAATGCTTGCAGAGTGGTTGTTTCAAAGAATGCATAAGGTAGAGTCTGTGATGAATAGTTTAAAAAGGTAGATTTAAATATAGTTTAATACAATTTTGTTGTTGTTGAGCCCACCCCATTTCCATACAAAACTGTGATTACATCACGTTCAATGCAATTCAATTTTCTCAAATAATCACTAAATTTAAAATAATTTCTGCATATTTTTCCACATCTTCTGTAGTAAAAAATTTAATACTAGCACTAAAAATTCAATATTGAGTATTACACCTTAAAGTATTTTGACCAGAAGTTGAAGTTGCAGGATAATAAGTAACAGAAGCACTGGAAGTGCTACAGATCCAAATGTTAATTTTAGCATGTTTTAATTAAAAGGTGCAGGTTTTTTATTGGTACCTAGACCAATAAAGATAAAGGCACATATCAAGTAGGTTCACACGCATAGAGAGTTTTGTTAAAGTGGGATGTTTTTATGTTGTCACTCCACTCCTCTATGGATTCTGTCTAGTTACCTTCCTGCTGTTCAGTTACAATGTAACAGCTAGAATTTACAGTTTCTGTGCATGCACCTTGATCAAAATGTGAAGCCTTTTAAACCAGCGTACGTATGGACACATTGAAGTGGGCCTCCCTGATTAAGCAAAAAAAATCTTGATTCAGACATACATTCAAATCTCATTTCTGAATGATGGCGATTCTTTTGCATGTATTTTCCTGCATTCAGAGCATGCTGCATGTTCACTTATTTACTTGACAATAATCCCAGATGTTATATCAGTTCCTCATTTATGACATTCCACTGTCACTCATATGATGTGTAACAATGAGGCAGACCTAAATAAATAGACTAATTAGGATTTGGAGTAGTTTGCCATCATGTTCATGGCGAAATTTGTTTTTTATTCAGATTTTTCTCCATCAAATTGTATTTACACTGACAAACTGTATATCCACTATCTTTCCTGCATGTGTTCATCGCTGTCCTTGCTTAATTCAAGCAGAGGCTAGAAGACTACAACTCGGCCAATCAGAAGTTGGAGGAACCTACATTCTGATGACATGTTTCTGATTGGCTCCTTCCAGTGCTCTCTGTCCCCTCAATGAGCATGTGTCAATGCATTTTGCAGTTACTATGTTAGAAGAAGAATCCTAGAAGTGTGTTAGGAAGAGCAATAAACCAATGACAACATATAAACACTATGCTGTAAAATAAGGACTTAATTCTAATCTACCCAACATTGTGACATTTATCTGATAAAAGTAATAATTATATTAATTAACGCATGCAACGATGAAATACTGTAGTTCGTGTTCAAAAAGCACAAAAATTCAAAAAAGTTCAAAAATTTTGGTTAAATAAATAAATAAATACAATTATCATGTGAGGGATATGTGATCTTAATTCCCATGGAGGAAAAAAAAATGTGATTCACATTTGTCCAAGAATCATGCAGCCCTAAAAAATTATAAATAAAAATAAGAAAAAAATTAGAACAGATTAAAATACAGCCTTAAATACTAGTAAATGGAAATACAGTACAATAACCTCTAGTGGCCAATAATGGAAAATCTGTATAACAATGACCTCTAGTGGACAACAAAATGAAATGCAGTACAATAACCTCTAGTGGCCAATAAAGGAAAATCTGTATAACAATGACCTCTAGTGGCTAATAAAGGCACCAGACTAATCACTACCTAAACTAGCAGCAGCCAGCAGAACTGTCCAACTATAAAAGTCGTACTATTAAAGTGTGTATGTTAAAAATACAATAAAAAGTGCTGTTTATCTTAAATAATAAATAAATATATAAATAATCACATCAAACAACTAAGAACCTGACACATTTTGAATCAACTTTGTGTTTATTTAAAACAGGTCAAGGTGAGAGACAGTTCACTCAAACAAAAGTGTCTGTTTTCTAAAGTAAAAAGCGTCTATTATACCGGTACTCAAAACAAAAATTAAGCAACAGCAACAAAAAAAGCCAATATGGCTGCCTATGTTCATTGGACATAATTACAGAAGCCAATATGGCTTCAGACCTGACGGCAAGCAAAGTTTATTTCTTCACCTCCTGGGCCTTCATTAAAGCTTTGATGGCTCTTGCTCTCATTTCTAATTCCAGAAGTGCCAGCTGCTGTGCTGATGGTGCTGCAACATGAACAGGAAGTGATGCAGGAGCCTCTTCCATAGCAACCGGCTGCAAACACAGCTCAAGCTCTGCCTCGTCATTACCGTGATTACTCAAAGCAAGGATCTCGCTGACGCTCTTGTCTATGTCACGCTGAAGCTCCAGCTTTGGCTCATCTGATTGGTGGTCCAGTTCAGGAGGCGGGGCTTGGTAGTGCAATGGCATCACCGTAGGAGCGGGGACTTCCACTTCTTGAGGTTTGGGGTCTTCGTGGCCTTCGATGTCACTGTCATTCATGTCAGCGTTAATGCTTAGAACGTCGCTCTCCTCTCCGGATAAACCTGTGCATGCACACAGTGAAAAGTTAGCTACTCTGGTTTCTTAAATATTAAAACCACACTTTTTTTCAGGCTGATGAAAAAAGAGAAATTACTGCAATAATCCAAGAGATATTTTTTCACATAACATTTTGTGGACCTGGATATGCACTTAAGTTTTTTTTTTGTTGTTCCTAAATTACCTTGCTTATCTTCTCTTTCAGCAGACTCTTTCATAGATGATGTGGAATCCACATTATTGTCCTGCCTTAATGTCACATAAAAAAAATTAAATAAAAATCACTTATGACTACTGCATGTTTGTCTACATTTGACTATTAATGCAATTTTTCCACTAGAGGGAGAGAAAGATGTCACGATCTTTAATTAAACAAGGTTTAATGTGTTCCACGCTTTTGCCTTTGGGTCAGAGTTTTTCAGTCGGGACAAATTACAGTCACACACCCGAGTGATTATATTTCAGCGTGACATGTAATCGAAGCACAATTCAACATTTCAGAGTGATGGTTCAGTGTGGTACATTACAGTACTGGTGTTTTTAGGGAGGGAGGAGCAAATTCAAATTAGAAATAAAAACAGCAATCTGTATAGACCAGATGCCTTAAAATGCTAGATTTTTCAAAATATCTGTATGCACGAAGTCCAGAATATCCAGTGATCTGTGGCTATACATAACAAGCATGATTAATTGAATGATTTGTTAATATATCAAGTATTAATAATAAAGATACTAAAGGTAATAAAGTTAGTGTATAATGAAAAGTAGAGGAATTCCTAGACATATGACTTACTGACTGTCCAATGAAGTTCTTTTAATATCTTTTTCCATAGCTTCTGCGTTAGCCGTCACCTCTTTACCTTCCAAAGTGAAAGAGATGACAAATATCAAATTACAGGCGCATATACACTGTGTATATAAACAATCCAATATAACTTTTTAAAAATCATTAGCTGTGAATAACATTTCCTTTTCAACGGCATTCCAGATTCTACACCAGCACAACATCAGCTTCCTTAAGCCCTCAAGATCTATGGCGTAAAAATATCATTGGAAAAAATTCGTAGTGATCCTGGTGCTTATTTGCTAATTGGGGTTGTGCTTTTGTTGCCCTTGTGAAAAGTTGGTAGTTAACTGTAGCATTGCTGTCACGGTTACAATTGTGATTACGATGAGACTTTTTCTGTAAAAACAAGCATGTTTCCGTTCTTACTCTGCGTAATTGCATTTTATATTAATGGGAAATTGGAAATTAGGGGGATCAATGTTGGCGCAAATATTGGATTGTGTTACAGAATGAAATGGCGATCAGTAACGAGAGCTTGGCAAGTCAGCGACCTATGACCTGATGTATGTGATGGTGTCAATAGCAAGAAAGTTACACAGAGAGGACAGATGATTAAATAAGCAAACTGGACAGACTAAGAACTAAAGCACATCTGTATTGCTTCTTCTTTGTCTTTAGGCTGTTCCCTTTCAGGGGTCGCCACAGCGAATCATCTGCCTCCATCTAACCCTATCCTCTGCATCCTCTTCTCTCA
>JAOVVB010012848.1:0-31677 GCA_028570985.1 Heterobranchus longifilis | reverse complement strand
CGGTGCAAACTATTATTTTCGATCTAACTTGATGTTAATTCCATCAATAAACTGATTAGAGAGATTAGTCTGATGGCGCTGAGCCAATACAACTGCTACGACTACAACTCCCAGCATACCTTGTGTTCCTCCCTCGCGCTCGCCGTATTTAACAAACGTTATTTTATTTTTTGACAGTTTTCAGGCAGACCTACATTAAGGTCTCAGCGGTTTACACTCGCTCTTTGTTTCATTATGTGACTTCTGAGAGGAAGACAAGTCTGCAGAAGGTAAGAACAGACTTTCCTCAACTCTAAAAAGAGGGAAAAAACTGCTTTTTATTGTCGAAAGTCAACTTATGTTAGCATGCTAACAGGGGAGCTAGCAGCCCGTGTATCTGCCTCCATGGCAACGGGCTCCTTCCGCCGGGACTTTTCTCTGTGAAAACGTTTATATAAACGTTAAATTATCCTTAATTTACCGGATAACGTCAAACTACCGCACAGACGACTGTCATTTTTTAATTATTATTATTATCCGTAACGTTATTGATGAACCGTCATGTTAACCGCAGAGGTTGTTGTCATATCTCACAGGTGTTCCTGTTTCTGTTTTAATGAGTACTTTTTAAAAATACCAACAGCACCATAGTTCATGTTTACTATAGGTCCTCATATAGTATTTTACTTATTTTATATTGGGGTCAAACATAGACATTATGGGTGTAAATGCCCCCGTTGTTTTCACTATATATATATAAATATAACATAAATAATGTTTAGTTGAAATGACTGAAAACTAAATGATACCAGAATCAAAAGATGGTAAATAAGCTTTTAAGTTCTAATGTGGATTGTACTTGGAATAAAAGCTGCAATATTAAAGTAAAGTATCTATTTGTGTTTTACACAATATGCTAATTAATTGTAACTTCACTAAAATAATAATCCTTTTTTTTTCAGATGACATTAATTACATAAGTAATACTGTTTTGAGAAGAAATAAGTTAACATGTTGCGATAATGGTTAGTGATGGGACAATTATCTTTTTATCATAAATCACGATAAAAAAAACTCACAATAAGTCGATTGTTGTGAATTTCCATTATCAGGATAATTATAAATATCATGAATATCCTCACAAACTGACTGCAGTTTACTACAGTCTGCTATCTGTGATGTAATACTCATATTTGATTCTTAAAAAAGTTTTAATGTTTCGGGGAAAAAAATTGTAATGTTTCAAGAAAAAAGTCCTAATATTTCGAGAAAAAAGTTGTAATGTTTTGAGATTTTTTTAAAAATGTTAACAGGATAAAGTCTCAATTTTTGGATAAAAAGTCATAATGTTTTCAGAAAAAAGTCATAATGTTTTGAGAAAAAAATGGTAATGTTAAGAGAATGGTAATGTGGAGAAAAAAGTCGTAATATTTTGAGTAAACAAATCGGAGGAAAAAAGAAAAAAAGTTGTAATGTTTCAAGAAAATATCACACATTTGTGAGAAAAAAAAGTTTCAGTGTTTTGAGTAAAAAGTTGTAATTTTTTCGAGAAAAAAGTTGGAATGTTTCATTAAAAAACTTTAATGTTAAGAGGAAAAAGTCACAATTTTTGGATAAAAAGTCGTAATGTTTTGAGAAAAAAAGTCTGATTGTTTAGTGAAAAAAAGTCCCAACAAATGAAAATGTGAGGTAAAGTGCCTCCAGTGTGTTTTTAAGAGTTTTAATCATATTTTGTTGATTATGGGGATAATATGGCGACTGATAATTAATTTGTCCAGGATAATGGTGACAGGAGATGGTCCGTTGTTTACTTGAAGTTTTATCTCCTCAGAGAATGAAACGTGTGTTTTTATCCTGTTAAAGCAGCACACGGCTCCACACGTGACCTGCGTGTGTTTAGTGCCGTTTTAAGAGTTTTAAACATATTTTGTAGATTACCGGGATAATATCGTGAATAGAGATGGGACAAAAATGGATTTTATTGTTGGTCATGATATAAAAAACACTCACAATAAGTTGATCGTGGTGAATATCTTCACAAATTGGCTGCAGTTTACTACAGTGTCCTATCTGTGATGCTATACTCATATTTCTTTCTTTAAAAAAGTCGTAATATTTTGAGAAAAAAAGTCATAATATTTTGAGAAAAAAAGTCTGATTGTTTTTGTGAAAAAAAAGTCATAATATTTTGAGAAAAAAAAGTCATAATATTTTGAGGAAAAAAAGTCATAATATTTTGAGGAAAAAGTCATAATATTTTGAGAAAAAAGTCATAATATTTTGAAAAAAAAGTCTTAATATTTTGAGAAAAAAGTCAGATTGTTTTTGTGAAAAAAAGTCGTAATGTTTTGAGAAAAAAGTCATAATATTTTGAGAAAAAAAGTCATAATATTTTGAGAAAAAAGTCATAATATTTTGAGAAAAAAATCAGATTTTTTTAATGAAAAAAAGTTGTAATGTTTTGAGGATTTTTTTGTGTTTGTGTTTCAGGGATGCAGAAGCGTGAAGCTCTGAACTGCCACAAGATCCGTCACTTTGAGAACAAGTTTGTGGTGGAGACTCTGATCTGCGAGCCTTGAGACGCGGCTCTTAAAGTCTGCGGCGTGCGGTGAGATCTGCGTTTGAATCTTTGTGTTTCTTTATTTCAGGTCGTCTGAGTGAGAGAGAGGAGGAAATGTGAATGTTCCCTGATTGTGATCAAAAAAAGAATGAAAAAAAGGTTGTGTATTTTTCCACTTTTCTGTACGGGGATCTTCTTGGAATCTTTTCATAAAGTAATAGTTAAAAGTGAGTATGAAATAGTAAATTATTGTAATCCAAATAACTGCAGTTCTTATAGCAGCAGCGTGTATTTTAAGGGTTCTTTCAGTCCAAACATATAAAATCACAAACTTTTGTACCACTCCTCCTGGATCAGTCCAGGGAGATGTTTTTTGTTTTGTGTTGTTTTGTATTTTGTCTGCTGTAGTTATTAATACACTGCACCTGCTCTCTCCAAACTGGAAAATTATCTTCAAATAAAAGTGTGCGCACATGCTTCTCTTGTTTAGCTTTAATGAGGAAATCAAATCCACAGCAGAGTTTCCACACACGCTTATGTTCAAATCTTTCTCTCAAGGGTTGTCTGTGTTGTTTTTTTGAATGTGTAATTGTTTTTGGATAACTCTTCTTCTTGTACTAATTTGTGTATATAATCTCTTTAAAGATATGAACAGACCAACACAATAAACACAATTTTAAAAAACAAACACGGTGCTGTTGTGTGTTTTCATTTAAACGTACAACTGCTAAAACAAAAACTAAAGACGCAGTTTGGTGACGTCATGAGGCAGCGTGGGATCATGGGAGGAGAGATGGCACAATAATGGATTTTATCATGGATCACCATGCACTCACACTGAGGTTTACATTATCACTGTTAGTATTAGTACACAGTGTGTGTGGAAATGTGTCCCTGATTAAAGCTCTAATCAGAGGGACCTCGCCCAGGGGCATCATGGGAAATGAGCCAGGTGGTTAGCGGTGGCGTGTGACCTTCAAGGACCAGAGAGAAAGTTGTTCATCTGCTGCTGCTGCTACACAGCCGGTCACATCATCAAAAACAAAATCTTATTGAACTCCATTTTAATTTTATCAAAGAACTACAAAACTTTACAGAAGGACAAATTAGGGTTACATTTTATAACAAGGGTGCAAATCATATAAATAGTAGCTATTAATAAGTAATGCATGACTCGTGATAGTTTAGTGCAGGATTTATAGAATTCCTTGAAATCCTTGATCAAGTCACTGACTGTGTGTCATTAGTTCAAACTTAACATATCAGTTCAGGAATATTAATTCACAGTACATTATTCACATACATTAATAAGTATGTGATGTTATTATAAAGGTTATTTTTCATTATTTATTTATTTATTTATTTGTTTATTTGTTTGCTTATCTCTACATTTTTGTTGTGTTTTTTATTTGCAGTGAACCCGTAAAAAAGCAGTAAAGAGTTTTTTATCTTACCTGTCTGCTAACATCCCAAAGTGGTCCCCAGCCCTCTCTAGTAATCCGGTATTTCAAAACTTGTGATCTGGATCAGAATAATCCGGATAATGAAATCCGCCTTTTCCCAGTCAGGGATCAACATGATCTCACTGACTTTGTCTGAGTATTTCAAAACATTGGCAGACTGGATCAGGGTGATCTTGATACGACAGGATCGGGATTTCCAAATCCTGAGATCCAGCCCCGCCCACCCCGTGGATCTGAACAGGAAAAAAAAACATGGCGGACAATTTGCCGAAAGCGGCGGAAAGGAGCAAGCAGTAGCACAGCTGTCGTGTCTAAATGTAAGTATACTATTGTCTAATGTGTAGCATTTGTAAGACTGTACGAAGTGCAGCCAACATATGTTAAGAGCCAGCTACTTGAATTGTCACCTACTTAAAACGAGAGCGTAGCGATCTCTAATTAAGCTTAGCTCATGCTAACAGGAGCTAACTGGGCTCCGTTGACTTCTATGGTAAGTCGCTAGCGGGCTAGCGAGCTAGCTGACTTTGTTGATGTATGTAACGGTGTGCGGTTAAACGTTTAAAAGGGAATGAATTGGAATAATGTCTAATATTGCCTCTTGAAGCAAACACCAACCTGTTCTTATCTTTGAAGCTATGGTTTAGCTGAGCCGAGGAAGCTAACGACAGCTAGCTAGCTCACGTTATTATGTGCCGGCGAACTTCTAACGTCGCATGTGTATAAACTTCTGCAGTACTTTGGAAACATGATGTTACATAGTACGGATTATGCGGTTCATTCAGAAGTGCACATGTTTGGGGGTTGAGTGTCTTTAGGCTACAGTGTTGGCGATTATTATATCATGTTTTGCATACAGTTGTATTTCTGTAGCTACTGTGGATTACTGACAATAACATAAAGATAACCTGTAACACATTATGGTAGAGGCACATGAATGATCACAAATCCATGCATGCTGTAATGCATGAAAACGCCTGAATTAATTACTGCCATAGCCTACATCATAGAATTAGCCTGATAATATCTCATGCATGTGTTAATGCAATAATAATAACAATCACTCTGATGATCAGTTAACATCAGTCCATACATGTTGTCAGGAGTAAATATAATATATTAATATATTACTTAGGATACAAGGAAAATTAATATATCAAATTAATATATCAAATAATATATTAAATATATTATTATTTGTTATTTTAATTTTCCTTCCAAATTGATGTTATGTTTTTAGCCTTTGTCAGTGTTAACAGACTCATATTACATGTACTGCAGCAAGCCACTCGGGGGCGATTGCGATATTTTAGGCTTCATATTTGTGAGGCTGTCAGGCTGTCCATCACTGTCACATGCAGTGTCGCAGTTTGTGGAGAACACTGGCAGGAGAAAGGCCTTCCGAATATATTTCAAGTATGAAAAATGGCACTCTGGAAGAGCGTTCAGCGGTTCACTATCAGCCCAGGTGGAGAATTCTCCGCTAACGTGAGGAAGGTGATGATGATGAAGGACGAGGCGGCGATTCAAAGTGAATTGAGTGACATCCAGGCCGCTGGTGACATGAAGGCTGCTCTCCGTGGTGCTGAAAGCTTGAGCGCCTTTTGGGTGGCTTGTCCCCACACATGACACACTGAAGACATCGGTCATGTATGTGCTCACCATGTTCAGATCAACATACTGTGAAGCTGCGTTCTCAAAAATGAACTCTATAAAAACGCATGAGAGGAACCGACTGTCAAACCAGTCTTTGGAGGACCGCTTGCACATAAGCCTAACAGAGTCAAGCCCGATGTTAAAAAGATAGTGTCGGAGGGGAAATGTTCTCCCATTAACCACATGTGAGTATTTCAGTCTTGTGATTTTCTTGGTTTTACTTTATTTGTATTTATTTGTTGGATCACAGGCTACTTTAATTTGATGTAAAGAGTAACATTTCTAATAACTGAGGCCTGTCGCTTTTATTTGTCATTTGTATCTATTTGCTGATGTGCAAGGCTTGCACTTACCACGCTCTTCTCTGTTATGTTGACGGTTGTTATTGAGACACCGCAATTGTGCGCTATTGTGTTGGGGAAAAAAGCGCAAGCAAGGACATTTGTGAAAAACGACGATAGATAAAATGAGCACGTGAAACAATAAAAGAAATGGTATATGGCTATGGCACAAGCTACTTTTCAAAGGGCGTTTGTTTCATTTGATTTAAAAATAAATACATATAGAAACATACTTTTTCCTCCTCACGAGGCTATTCCTGAATTCAGTAATATTCTGGGGGCCGGATGGAAAGCTCTGGCGGGCCGGATGTGGCCCGCGGGCCGCCAGTTGACGTTCACTGCTGTAGCACGTTCCGACATTTGCATCTCCAATACGCTTTGTTCCAGCAGCAGCTTCAGTTGCATGAAAACAAAAGCTTCACTGATAATGTCTGCGGGGAGGCAAATGTCAGCCGCTTCCATTTAAACAATGACACAGTCACTACGGTAGATTACCTTTCCTCTGTTAACGGTTTCAAATTCAAAAAGGGCACAGGCTACGACCGCGGGCTGAGTGGATCGGAAAGGTGCTGGAAGATAGCACCGGCTCATTTAGGTGAGGAGACACACTGGGACACGGACTGCATGTGTTTATGGATAAGGAAACTACAGAACAATGTGTTGAATTAAAAGCCTTACCCATGTAAAGGACGCCATCAGAGCTGCGACAGGGAGAAGCTTGGACCAACTCAGGGATAGTGAATGGTAATTTCTGTTTGAGCAAAATGAATGAATGAACATTAGATAACCATAAGGTGCTGTATGTCCGATGACAATACATAGGGAACATCATGCACACACCACCACAGTTGCAACTTTAGAATGAGGGTGCATTACTTTCAGCATGACTTATATACACATGTGGTGAGAGGATGTGTTTTTCTACAGAATAGGGAACTGAACAGTGCATTTCTAAAAAAGAGGGGAGATTATAGTTTGTGATAAAAAAAACAAAAACATTTCCTCTTACTGTGAGGCCTTCGTTGTTCTTCCCTCCCAGAGAGTACAGGCTGCCATCGTTGGGATCCGGCAGAAAGGCAGGTCTAGAGTAAAGATTTAAGAAGATGCATCACATCTCGAGACCGGTAAAGGGAGTGACGAGATGAGACGAGCTCAACAGGTTACTATAACAATTTGCATTCATCGTCTTTTGTTACAGACAGGTGCAGTAGACAAGGATATTTACACATACACCCATGCAGAAAATAACTCCAACGATACGTACTCTGCCACATGTGTGGGGACCTGAAGAACTGGATCTGTGAGAAGAGAAAAGGAGAGGAGACAAGTCAGGACTGACAAGAATATCAACCAACAATGGAAACCGTGGCCAGAAGCTGTTGAGTAATAACATTCAGCCGCACAGAACACAGTCCAAATGAAAACGAATTCCCCTGGGGCAAACATGAAAGGCAAACAGTCATGTCAGCTTTAATGAGATCATATCCTGATCTAGTAAAATGTACTAGAACATATTAAGCTGTTGAGCCTCTATGATAGCAAATATCCATCCATCAGACTGGGGTTAGATGGGGTGACAGGAAGCTGATTTTACTCTTTGCCTGGTACAGTTAAATATGTTTCACTGCATTTAAATATTGGAAATAAATGTGTAAAAATGGCATGGAAAAATGTATCTAGCTGTGTTGTGGATTGTCCTCCCTGAAATGACTCCCAGGGACGGGTGCTTAAAAGGACAATATCATGTTTTTGCATGTTTAAACCCATTTACTACAACTATTATACATTTTACATTAGTGCTTACCATTTTCCAAAATATCCAATAATGTGTCCTAGCCTCTGGGCAGCTATTAGCTCCCATTCAGCAGAGCATGAAAATCAGTACGTGATCCATCATATTGAAAGTGATGTCTATTTTTCTGTCAAAGTTATATTACTGTTGTGTTGTAGGCTAAACATGCATGTTGCAAGTTGATTTTCATACCATGTGGCATGGCTCGCAACTAGGGCTGGCCGATATGGCCAAAATCTTCTATCCCGATATAGGTCATTTCATATCTCGCTGACAATAGATCATGATATAGCATGTTTTCTGGTAATTCAATAAATGGTCTATATGAAATAACCACAGGTACTCCATACTTTTTGGCAAAACAAAACAACAAAACATATAAAATTATATAATAATATATGTTTATTATATAACAGATTGATATAATATAACTATTTGAAACGTGGTCAACAATAATGTAGAAGATTAAAACACTACAACAGCTCTTTAAGACAAGCGACAAAGTGTGAGGCCCTAACCTCCATTGCTACTAGACAAACACACACCTGCCTACAGTGTGAACATACAGGGCGTGGAGCAGATGGTGCTGATCTGTGTGGAGGTGCCTGAAGGGGTCAACAATAGGGGGAGGAGGCGTAGGATTACCTGAAGGTGGTCATTGACTCTGGTGCTCAAGAAGCATCAGCATTCGTTATGTGTAATTGCAGAAGGTGGTGAGAAAACAGTGGTTTCATCATAGCAATACGCTAACCCCGGTTAGCTGATATACAAATACATGCTTGCAAAACCACAAGCAAACAGTGAGAGGACATGCGTGTGGGCCGAGTTGTACTCTTGGTGCAGGGAAAAGATTTCTGCTTCCCCCTCATTCTGTGGGTGTACGCTTGGACTGGAGCACAACAACAGGTGTGTGCAGAGCCAGAGCCTGGTACAGACACATTTTTATTCAATAGCTCTTCCAGACAAACATATGATGCAGAGGAAGCAGCCTCTGCCTCTGATTATTCACGACTTGGGTATTAGGTGGACCTAAGCAGGACTTGTGGGTTTAAACCACGGTCGTTTTAATATCTCATAAAATCGTGCAACACTTAAAAAATGTGAGAAAATATGTGAAGAGCAGTCTTAAATTTTATGTCTCTAATTCTAAGAAACATAATCTTTGCGAAACAACGGCAAAAATGTCTTAGATAGACTTTGTCAGCACAGGTTTTCCAGTAACCCCTTCAGTGTATCGTATCTAATGTAATTCCCAAGCGTATAGTGCCTACATTAACATGGTAACCATAGTACATGCTGTGTGTGTGCAGGTAACACTATAGCAAAGTTGCTTACCCTTGCCACTCTGACCTTGATTACAGGCTATTTTTGCCCCTTTCTCAGTTAATAATTACCCAGTTTCCATGCCTAACAGAACATCCTGCAGCATTTTCCTCAGCCTAATCCCAGAAAACATTTCCTATAAGTCAATAAAAAAGCCCTATCCCTATTTTTTGACCAAATTAATTAAAGGTATATGCTTTTAAATAATCATAGTTTTACGTTATATAGTTATTTTTTCTATTTTTCAACTGGTCATAATCTGTTTTACTCCCATGTTTGCAAACATCATTGGGGTAAACAAACTTCAAACAGCATTAGAAAGATTCATTATTTTCTACTATTAGAGTGGTAATACAGTCAAATCTTCTGGTTTAAATTCTGGTGGTGCAGACACCATTTTGTTCACATTAAGATTGCAGAGAATACTTTTAAATACATTCAAGAGACCAGTTCAGATAATAAAACCAAGTGGCACAGCCTTAATGTGGCATCAAAGTCTCACATGTGGCCCACAATTAGTTCAATTCTTTAGTTAATTTAAGTTAATTTTTGTTGTGTTCTACTATACTGAAAATGACTTCATTGTGGTTCAAAAAACAGCAGTGGGATCTCATTGTTTTCCCTGTGGCAACACAACAAACGCACTTTGTTTTTGCAAATGTAACCTGAATAAGGAACTGTGCCTTGAGAAAAATGCGTACCAAAAAAAAAAGTTACAATCCACTCTTGTCCTCTCCTCTTACCTTCTTTCAGAGTCCATTTGATAGAGCCTGATTTCTTGCTAACAGCGTGCAGGTTTCCATCCAGGGTGGACACAAAGAGCAGGCTTTCAGGAAGGGAAACTGTGCTGGCGCTGCAAAACCCCTACAGAATCACAAAACAAAAATCAAGGTGATGTACAGTAAACAAGTACAGCTCTACTTATTTATAATGCACATGAATCAAAGTGATAACATATTAAACTCAGACATTAGCAAGCATGCATGTGTGAGCATGCATGCTCCCACTTAAGTCCACAAAATGTGTGCTCCTGCATTAAGGTAGTGAATAAAATATGTTAAAATTACAGCATGCTAATGGAATTATTCACAAACTGATGTGGCAGAAGATGGTGCATTACTGCATGGGGCCTGTTTTCATCATGGTGTAGTTTACATTTTACTGGAGGGGGGTGGGGTGGTATGGGTTGCCCCGGGGAGTGTGCCACCTTGGTCTGCTTTACAAATCAATGAACTTCAAATCAATACCTTTCAATGACAGCTGAAGAACAAACTAGCAGGCGGCTGACTAGCTAGGTAACAGAGGGCATGTTGCTGAATGAGCTCTCAGAGGGTTCAAAGTAACAGCCGGAGCCGAGGGTTGCAACGTGGAGGAAGGTAAACAAACTGGGCATGAGCACGTGTGCATGTTCTGAACTTGTGCATTACACTCGTGCTACCACCCAGCATACCTTATATCAGTGGTACTCAACTTGCTTTGCCCGGGGGCCACTTTTGCAAAACGACAGGAGGCCAGGGGCCAGTTAATAAAACATTCAAAATATTTATCAAATAAAATGACAAAATTGAAAATGTAATTAACTTGGCACAAGGACTGACACTGCTATTTTACAGCATTTTATTAGAGCTGCAATGATAAGTCGACGAATTGATGAATCGATCAACAGTAAAAATAATCGCCACCTATTTTGATAATAGATTAATCGTTAAAGTAATGTAAAAAGGTCAGAAAATGCTGTTTTCAGCCTCTCAAATATGGAGATTTACCGCTTTTCTCTGTTTGATATCATATTAAAGAAAAATTTAAAACATCACCGTGGGCTTTGAGAAATTGGGATGGACATTTTTCACTGTTTTCTGACATTTTATACACCAAACGATTAATCTAGAAAATAATCGGCAGATTAATCAATAATGAAAATAACTGTTAGTTGCAGCCCTACATTTAATAATAATTTAAAAATGAACCAAGTGACGGGAGTGCTTCAACTTCTCTCTGCACAGATGAATAGTGGGCTGACAGGCCATATGGGAACCCTTCTTTTCCAGAACCTTTTACTCCCACTCAGAAATATAGGGGACACGAACAGACATGGGAACACTTGGATTGGTTCATTAAATGACAGAAGTAGACAGTGCAGATAACAAAAGGGCAACACACTGACAGTCAGCGATACACAAGGAGAAAACTCAAAAAAGATGCAGCAAATCCAATGAAAACAATTGAACCCATTACCACAACAGCAACTACATGACCCAGCCTCATGACTTGGCTTACGCCAGAATTAACAGCACTGTGGGTGATGTGTGCTCCACTCACCCACTATGGAATTCTAAAAACGCCACTCTTGATAACCAAGCCGTGGGCGTCTTATGGTTTTTGGCACCAATGTGCAGGAAGAGGTCTAGTGGGGGTGTGTGAGAGCTGTGATGCCCGCCAAACCCTAGAAGACGGTATGAACTCATCCTGACCAGTCTCTGTACTTCGATATAAGCTGTTCTTCAAAATTATATGCAACTGGTACACATGAGTTTCCTCAACTAAAAGTTACGGAGGCTGGGAGAACTTTTCATTCGTGCTCTTTTACATGTTACTGTATATTTTTCAATTACAGACAAAAAGTTTCATCTTTCAGGTAATTACTGACATGCCAAATGTTTTCCAAGGCACATTGATTTCTTACAAATTTATTACCCAACATAGCTTATCAGCACTTTTTAATGGTCCACTATCAGGTCAGACTGGGAATGAAAAATCTGTGAATGCCACCTAAAGAAAAAAGTAAATTCCTGTGCACACTTGTCACCTCTGCATTGATTTATTAAAAAAAGAGTTGACATTTCAGTTACAAGGACCTTTCTCAATGCAGCCTAAACGCAGACTCTTTTTTAATAAATCAGGTGATAAGTGTGTGCAGGAATTTATTTTTTTCTTCAGATTTGGATCTTCGGGAGATTTGAATTCCTGCGCCAAAAAGGAGACAAAGCAAGTCAAGTGGTGTGCATGTTGCCTTCTACTTACCTCACAATGTCACTAAACCTGCCATCTTTACCACAGGAGTCTTAGAAAAGCCGCGTGGACAGACCTCATTTTCCGGCTGAACCACAGCAGTATTGATCCAACATCCCTGACTAATCCCCTTGAACAGCTCCCTGGGGGGCGTGCAAATAGCCCCCACATACAATGCAGATTATCAATCTATAATTACTAACACACTTCTGAGCATTCAGCTTTTGAGGGGATAAGGAAGGTGGGGGTTGAAGTGCTCTTAAGTTGGACACAAACAAAGCACCAGAGCTAGTAAGTCAGGCCTGAGTGTGTGGTATATGGAGAGCAAATGGAACCGCCATCAGCGAGTCACTCAGGGTGTTCTCTTTGGTCACACAGCTTGCATTTCCTCACAAAACCAATGTCGTAAAATGACCTGTGCATGACAATCACTTTCTCCGGGTGTGTTCTTCAGCTTAAATTTAATCGGAAAATGTGAGCCTGCAGGGCTCCAGACTAACTTTTTCCACTAGCATCACTAAAATCGACATGCAATGCCAATGCAACATATTCATATTTTTCCATCTTAACTGTATTACTGATAAATGCTTTGGAAATAAATGGACAATTTACAGAAAAAACAATGTGAGGTTTTATTAAAGGAAAAATCACAAAGTGTAGTAACACTGTGGCTAGTGGTTTCCCAAAGTTACTCGCCACTCGGCATTTTCACTAGTCACAATTTTGTGGGAAATTACCTTTTATTTTATTAAAGTTGACTATGTGTGCTTCAATGTACTTGAAGAAATAGATGTACAAATCTTTTAAATGTAAATGACCAATTAACCGGAAAACCCTGAATAAAAAAAATTACAAAAAATATTTGCATATTTGCAAGTCACACTGGTGCTCCTAATTATAAAATGTAGTCTTGCTGTCTCCAAAAATGGTCACAAAATGTGATTAAATGGTCCCAGTCTGGAGCCCTGGCCTGTTATAACTGTCCCAAGAATCCAAGGCCAAAACAACCCCATAAACTAAACGTGTCACACTCTACAGAAGGAAACCGAGCCCTTCGACATTTGCCTACTGATCCCCTGCTGTAGTCTCACATCCTATTCAAGCATTTGTGTCAATACTGTGCACCTGTGGCTGTTCCCACTGTGCTGCAAACTCACGAGCATCACACAACTGTACTGGGAGAATCATAACTAACTTGTTTTTGGGCCCCCCCGTAACCTCTGACAGGGTTCTTGGTTTCGCAAGCAAATAACTCTCTTAACATCTGTTAGCCTCCTAGTTTTGGATGGACACTGATATTCAACAACTGTTGAATATTATAGTGTTCGGCTTTGGGAACATCTGGTTTACAGTGTCTGGCTGCTCAGTGACTGAGGAGTTGAGTTATAAAGCTTTTTGAGAAGAGGACATTCCCTCTCATTTCCTCATTCGGTGTGTAAGAGAAATGTTTAGTTGTTGCGTAAGCGAGTTACATAATACAGAACTGGGAGAAACCAACGTCTTGGCAGGTTCTGAGGTCTTCACTTTCTCTGTACAATGAGGCCACACACAGCTTAAAGAGACACTGACTACAATGCTATCACTGGTAGCCGGCTGGAGTGTCACTGTGCTCCATGGCCTCTTGCATGGCAGACCAACCTGAACATAGGACAGGCTGTAACTGGCAGCTTTCCCACTGAGTGTACACAAGCACTTTAATAGTACACCCGCCTTACGCTGGGTTTTCATTAGACACAGAACTGCTGCAAAGCGCAGCGATCACAAAATTCAATAGCTGTTTCAATCAGAAGCACATTTCTCCGTTCCGTTCAACAAGCAACTGTTTACTAACCACATGTGGAGCTGATGTGTGTGTGTGTATCTTTGTACAGGCTGTGTGTGTCCGAGAGCAACACACACACACAGGTTTGTCTGTGTCCCTCTCTGTTCAGACACAACGGACATATGTGGATGATAATGTGATTTTAAAAGCACAGTCACAAACTAGGTTATTTCTAATAAATATAGTGGATGAAATGTCATCATTTGGGGGTAAAAAATCGGGGGAATTAAACTCCAGGAGAACAGCAGGGAGAGAGACAGGAAAACCACAAGACTTGGCACACAGGGGGTGCATATTTGTATTATACACTGCATATATATGTTTTACATGGTTTATAATAGATTATGAGTGTGTTTTCATGCCAGATTCGCTCGCAACACGCAGACACTTTTTTAGAGAAGACGCTGCGGCCGTTATACTGTAACCCCTTTGTCAGATACTCTCATCTCTTCAAGATGTTGAAGTATTATATCACCAACCAATAGTTAGAGCACCTGGGCAAAAGCTGCAAAAATGCAATCACTTGTCTTAGAAGAAAGAGAACTGCTCGGGTAAAGAGCCAGACAGACAGAGGATCTCTTTATAGGAGAAAGACTGGAGGAGACAGAGGGAGGGGAGCAGAGGTGTAGATGTAGAGATGCTCCAACTAATCACACTAATCTGTATTGGCTTATATTCATCACTACAAATGAGGTGATTATTGGCCTCTGAAAGAAGTCCTCTGAAAAACTGGTCAGGAGGCAAACAAATGCATACTACCCAGTGATATCATGGCTACCCTGCATCCTTACTTTTAGGATGCATCAACATCATACGACAGTGTAGAAACATGTCAGAAACATGTGGGCAGCTGCATGCTTACTGCTGCACAGCTTCTCATAAAGGTTTGTGACTGCCACAAACAACAGACGGACAACATTAACGGACAGTCTCCATAACCAACAAGTGTGTGGCTGAATTACATACAGACAGATGAATTGGTAGTGTCATCTGAAACACTGATGCACTGTTTAGCCGTCTCACTGGGTGTGTGAAATGGACACAAAGATTTTCATTTATCGTCTGACCTTTCAGGCTTTTTGTGATCATTTACAGATGCATGCGGGGGAGAGAGGCAAATACGGAAATACATGAAAATGTAATTAAATGTAAGAGAATGTAATTAATCTGTTTTGAAATTGGTAGCTTTTTGTTTTTGTTTACTTGGAATGGGGGAGATATGACAATATAAGTGTAGCCTATTGTTATGTTTGTATGTTCACCCATTGGTTATTGCTCTTTATTGTACACTCTTCCAAAATAAAAAGATGATAAAAAAATAAGTTAGCATGTGCAAGACAAAATAACATGGGTAAAGGTGACTTTGACAGAATCACTTATGTAGGAGGTTCCTAGAAAACAATCAGTTGGTAAATGGTATTTTAACGACAGTAAAATAGTTATCATATGGGCCCCAAAATGCTTCACTACAGTGTGTCTTTAAGAGACAAAAACTCATATTTATAGGTGAGACTATCTTCTAGTAGCCTGAACTCTGTTCTCGGTTGAAAAGTGGAACACTCTCCTACCACTAACGTGTCTAACCAACACAGGAACCAAGATATTCTTATCTGGTATCTTGTCATGGGAGGTGTGGCAACACCTTCAAGTTCCAGTCACCAAAAATATTTTTCTAAAGTCAATTAAGAAATAATTTTGTGCACATGTGGGGATGTGAGAAAGGCAGCATTACTGATGAACAATCAGTCGTAATTATATTAGAGTCGGACAGGTGAGGACCTATGCCATGGGGAGATGATTGTCCAAAGGCGATGCATTTCACATTTTGAAATGTGGTGGAGATCACTTTTTAGCAACCTTCCTTGTCAACAGTCTATCAGCTGCTCTCTGCGTGGTGCTGCTTCAGTGGGGAGGATGTCACGTGTTGGCCCTCGTTCAGGCACACTCAGTCAAAGCACGGCCAATCTACTGTTGTGATAAGATAGTGTAAGATCACAACTTTTTCTAGCAAATCCGCCTGTCTTCAGTCTGAGTCAATGTTTACATATAGGTAAAAAGTAAAGAAATAGAATATGGGCATAGTGACAGAGCAATGGGACAAGCTGCAGCTGAGGGACATATTGTGGTCTACAGTCAGTTATAAGTCTTACAAGGAATATTAGTGTTGTTGTAAAGGGGCCAGCAGATGTGTGAAGTGAGGCATAATGTGAGAAGAAGCATCTTAAAAAAACGGCAATAGCTGTCAAAACAGCGAGCTAGATTTTAGTCACCAACACATCCTCTTTACAAAAGGAAAATCAGCTGACCTTAAAAAAGCTAAATTGTGAAGGAGAGATGATGAGCCTCGTTTCTGTAGCTCTTTCATTTTAACACACACACACACACACACGTCACTAGCCTATCTATAGATCGCCTTCATCATTTTGTCACGCTTACTACACAAGCAGACGGTCTACCAGGCTAAGAAGAACCTGAGACATGATAGGGGATTATAAGGCTACTTTAATCCGCTTCTTATCTGAAGTAGTTTATTAGCTTTGTAGCTAACGTCTCCGGCTGGAGACTTTCTATGGATCCGGCTCAGTTTCAGCAAGTTCGCTAGCTCCCATTTTGCCAGCCACTAATACTATGGAACCCATTCTCCGTTTACAAATTCCTTTGGGGAAAAAAAGAATTGCATACATCACTACCAGATTTATATTCCAGCCTTCCCTTGCAAAGCTGTTGCTACTTTGCAGACCGTTTGTGTACCACATCATATTGTATTTTGATGTGCACCGAGGCATAGATGTTTGTGTGGTTATTTTGTACTGGCCTGGTGCAGGTTGTGCATGACTTAATCAACCTAACCACAAAGAATCAGCATGCACACAAGAATGCCGTGCTTTAGGGAGAAGAAACTTTTGAAATTAGAGACTACAGATGAAGCATATGTATCTGTCCTGCTAACTTGAGATGACTGTAGAGATCTAAATCAACTAAAGGGAAAGGCTTTCATGAAGTCATAAAGCATCTTTTAAACTTTACCTCAGTAGAGACAGGCATTTTCTTCTAATACGCTTCTATTTTTACTCTTTGATCCAAATGTGTCTTCTGTTTTGGAGTGTTTAAGTCAAGTATTTATGTCTACCCACATCTATTGGCGAGCTCTATGTCAAACCCATCAACCCACCACCTTGCCCTGCCTGCCTGGTTTGCCAGCTTTGCACACCATGTACTGTGCAGGACCCAAAAGTACTGATAAGTTTTAAGGTTGCTGCTGATGTGCAAGCAAAGTACTTGTGTTCAGTCTTGTGAAAAGATAAGGAGGTGTTGAGTTAACATGCATATCATCAAGCCTTAACAACATCAACACATTGACCTTAGTATAAAGGTATAAGGCCTATGTTATGTATAATAATACTAAAATGGATTTTCTTAAATCCACTAGCAGTTTGCCAATATGATTCTGAGATACTTTGTTGAGTTGATGACATGGAAATATTAAACAGGTCGGGGAAAGCCTAGCTTTAAAACAAAAATAATAAACATACACACACAACACATTCTCACAGTTCCTTAAGAGAGAAATCTTTTTTTTTTTTAATAACTCAAGTTTCTCAGAAAGAAGATGGATTTCTAATTTCCATGCTCTGAAGGTTTCTTTGATTTGTGACAAAGGACTGATGAATTGGAAATGTTCTACGTTGATAAAACAATGTTGGTGAAGTTAACTGTAGGGTTTCTAAAGCAGATATTACATAAAAACTAGTGCTTTTAGCCAGCAGGCTAACGTTAATGTTAGCTAACTTAATTCAAGTCAAGACAACACGCAGCACACAGTCAGACTGAAATGTTCACTGAATGGCAAATATTTTAGTTTTGACTTTAATATGTGTGCCACTAAAGGCAGAAAAAACAGCCTAACGTTGTATGAAAAGTGTAGTTTAGTGGGTAACTCCGTGCTAATATCATGTAAACTTAAGCTAGCTTATCCAGTTAGCCCCTCTTACCTTTTGTGGGAGACCAGCGCAGCAAAGCAACGCCAAAATGCACCACAGCAGGGCCCGACTGCTCTCTGTCCAGTCCATATTTTCTGGTCTAAAACCGGGATAGACAGCTGGTCCGGATGGCCGTCGACTACATAGAAAACGTGTTTCGGCTCACAACCAGATGTTACGAAATGATTTTAACAACGCTGTAACGTTAGCGGCAGCAGCGGTGGATACACAACGTTGGATCCTCTTCTTCCTGAAATGAAAAGCATGGGGGTTGGACTTTGGGATTGATATCCACACGAGTGGAGGAGGGGAAACGTAGAGTGCGTGTGAGCCAATGAGAAAAGACCCACAGACACAGGATGTGCTATAAAATAGATCCGGGGGACATTTTCTGCAGAAGTCAACTCCTTTGAGAGCATGCTTTCTGTAGTCCGACCAGTCAGACGCGAAATATTTGCATTTAACATGTCCGATAATTTATTTGCGTGTATAGTTTCGAGTCGTTATTATGACACAAGAATAAAGTAAGTTTGCAGGGAAAAATGCTCCCAATTTGATAAAGCATTATGGTGCATGTCGGATCGCTGTGACTAGGCCGCGTCTGCGTCTGGAAATGTGAAGGTAAGTTTAATTTTTTTTATAACAAAAATGGCAAATGCAATTAATTATTTTCATCTTCTTACCTACAGTATGTTGTTATGTCAACAGGGCCAGTGATAAACTGGGATCCATGCGGGTTTTGAGGTGATTGCAAATCCACACGTGGACAGAAGGGTGGCGTGCTTGCTCAGGCCCTACATGACTTTATGATGGTGAGTATTTCTTTATTTCTTTAACATATATATTTTTCCCCCCATGAATGATGATTCACGTGCGTTAGACTTCTGATTTTAAAATGAAGTCAACATATTTAATCTGACTTGAACCACAAACACCACTGGTGTGTTTCAATAATCATGATGTTACTCATCCTTTTAATTTTATATTTACAGGAAATGGATTTTGGTGTGGATGGATCCCTGCAATAGCAATATGGTAAGTATCTTGAGGCAGCAGAAAGTGGCTCGTAACGGTTATGAATGATGATCATGATGCGTTAGACTTCTGATTTCATATTGAAGACAAATGTAGATCTGACATGACCCACACACAGTCTTTAATGGATGGTGTTTCAATAACTGGACTCACTCAAAGTTTTCTTCTGCAGCGATGAAGACTGAGATGCTCAAAAAAGTGGACAAGCTACTGTAAAAGATGACTCAAGAACTCAAATCAACATGCTTTTGGTTTTCCTATGCATGCATTTTTAACCACAATATTTACAATTTATTTTTTAACTGTATGATTAACAAATATCTTGTATAAATAAAGCATTTGTCAACAAGCCCAGTATTGTCATCGATTTCATTACTTTGGTAAATAGGTTTTTAGGCACTATACTTGAAACCTGAATGGCCTTTTCCTTGGCCATTCACACAGGTCAAGAGTAGTGCAAGATCATATCATGTCTTGTTATAACTGGGGTTTCTTGGCAATTTTCCCAAGTCTCTCTTTTAAAGCAAGACACATCCAAATGTACACAGCAATAACTTTTTGTGTGTGCAAAAATGCACAGATTTTGGAACATAGACGTTTGAAGGAGTTAGCATTTTGAATGCAGTGCTGCTGAGAGATTGTTAGTCCTTGTTGATTGACATTGTATTATAAATCTACTACATGTGGATATATTCATAAAAAACAATTAAAAAAAATATAGCCTGATATGGAGTTTTTATACCTACACGTATTAATGAATTATTGGCCAATATTTAACATAAAAAGAGCAGCAATGATTTCTCCATTAGTTGATTGCCAGAAAATGTATCTGCAACTATTTTGATAATTATTTTGCTATTTACGTTTCCTGGCAAAAAAAAAAAAAGGTCTGGTACCAGCTAGTTCTACTTTATAGAACTGTAAATTGATATTAAGGGAAAATGTGATGTAAATTTTTTTAAAATTTAAAAAAAAACAATTCTCACCTTTTTTATTGATACTGAAAATCATTGCAACCTCTAAACATGAACACAATTTAGAAAATTAAAGATATACAGATGGATGCCTTTTACTGAGAATCTGGTGTTCTTGAATTTTCTTACATTACAACCACAAAGCTGCAAACTCTTTCCAAGCAAAAGGTTTTATTGATCCACAACGATCAGAACCATAACATTCTGTGACATCACTGAACACAACAGCAATGTTTGATATTTTCCATCACTGTGCAAATGAACAACACCAAAACCTGTGAAAACAAAGGGCATGTCTTGAACAGACACTAATGGCACAAAGACACTTTCTCGCTCTATCCTCAACTGATGCAACAAATGTGGTGGCTCACTACGGAGGAATGTTTATTTTAAAGGCACTTTCTGCCTCATACACTTTGCCAGCACACACGTTTGAACGTAAAACACGTAAAATAAGTCGCCTGTAAAGCAGCCGGGCGTTTTGGCAGATTACGAAGTTGCTGTTCTTGTTTGGTGTTATTCCTCTTGGATGTGTACAGTACAGAAAAAAACAGCAAATCAATAAATAATCCAATAAAAAAAGAGCATTCATTAGCTGGATGTCTGCTGACATTAAATAATATGGCTAATATCCAGTATGTTATTTATTCAAATAAAACAGATAGAGTGGGTATATTTCCCTCTCTTCTCACATAAAAAACTAGGTTTATGTGAAGGGTTCATTTGCAAAAAACAAGTTTTTATTTATTTTCTAAATTATGTTTTTTGAACGTCTAATCCAGGGAATATCAATGAAACTGGTGTTTGGTTTTGATAAGATTAGGGATGGGACAATAATTTTATCGTGGATCGCGATTAACAAACAATAAGTTGATTGTGGTGAATTTCTATAATCTTAGTAGTCTCATGCAATACAAATATTTGTTTTATGTTTAAAAAAAATCCTCAATTTTTGGAGAAAAAGTTGTAATGTTTTGAGAAAAAAAAGTCAATATATGTGAAAAAAAGTTGCAATGTTTCGAGAAAGAAAGTCCCAATTTTATGTGAAAAAAGTCTAAATGTTTCAAGAAAAAAGTCAATGTTTAGAGAAAAAAGTCCCAACAAAGCAAAAAGTAAGGTAAAGTGATTCCAGTGTGTTTTAAGCACATTTTCATTGATTATATTGTGAATCGCAGTTATTTTTGCCAGGGTGACATTCAATTTTCATATCGCCCCATGCCTAGATAAGATATCAAAATATTTAGATTTTCATAAATCATGTTTCTGATATTGTACACTAAAGGGATTGAGTCAAACTGGTGTTGATTAATTCATTTTTAGCATTGGCTTTTATCTGTTTTTGCAAATGAACTCTTCATACAAAAGAGTTTCCGTCTCCTGCTGGCCAAAGTTCAGCTGTACGTCGCTGGAGTGACCTCAACACGAGAGAAATAACTGATTGCTTATTTGTCACTGTTTACCTCATACAGTAGCCTTCAGACAGGACTGAAAGATTGCTTTGGCAATAAAAACATAACATTATTACTTCGGCTCCACTCTGAATATAACATGAAAAGAAATCTTGAAGCATGTTCGTAGAAGCACGTTGTCAGTGAATGAGCTTTTCCGAGCGCAGCTGGGGAGCTGCGTTCCTATTTATACATTCATCAGACCTATAGGCAATGTTTCAGCTGCTGTGTTTGCAGATATGTTTTAATTCACCCCTCTAAAGTCAGTTTTAGCTCTAATCTCCACCACATGGCTAAAAGCACACAGGCTGTATGTTATGATAGTGTCCATAGTGGATTTAAACTGACCTAGTATAGTGTCTTCGATGGACACAGTGTCATGTTTGCATAAAAGTGCCGGGCGACCGGCACAGGCAGCAGTGTGGATGGGCGATCAATGAGTTGATATCCCTGTGAAATGTGTATCAATAGACGCGGTGGGGGGGGGGGGGGGGGCGGGGTTGGAGCTTTCAGCAAAATCATCTCCAAATTTTAGGATTATTCCCTCAAACGTTTGCTCACTCAGACATACACTTCATCATTGGCCTCAAAGTTCTCGCAGAGTTATAGCAACAATAAACCACTCGATTAGAAAGGTCGCACAAAAATGTACACTGTACAACTATCATGTTTGGTGCAGCTGTACATCACAGGTATTATGGTTCTTCAGGTTGAATCTGATGGCTGTTTTGTCGATCCACCGCCACGCACATTTTGTTAAACTGTCTCGACATGCCCCAGAGAACGAATCATAATATTTGATGTCACACGAATAAAA
The DNA here is from genome assembly GCA_028570985.1 of Heterobranchus longifilis. Taxonomy (NCBI): domain Eukaryota; kingdom Metazoa; phylum Chordata; class Actinopteri; order Siluriformes; family Clariidae; genus Heterobranchus; species Heterobranchus longifilis. The sequence goes on along the minus strand of JAOVVB010012848.1, from coordinate 9,481 downwards.
CTGTGTGATTGGATGACAATCTACGAGTCACAATTCTTTAGTTGCCGCAGATGATCAGGAGCTCGCCAACACTTCCAGTTGTGTGAGTGCACTTCATGGGTGGTGCAACAGTTGGGACTGGAGCATGGGTAAAAGTATTGGGAGAGTTGGCCCGGCCCGTTGCTGCACCCGTGGGTCTCTGAGAGGGGCGGGGACTTGTCATGTTGCCATGGTGATAAGATGTCCGTCATTATGCACTTTGAACAGCGGTCTTCACATGTCCGAGACCTCAGACTCCTCGGGCTCTGGGTCCTTCAAGGCATCATTTGTCACAGTAACCAAGTTGGCATTTGAACGCGTGTCCATGGCAGAGTGCATTATGGGTAGCCATACATCATCCATGTTTGGCATCACGAATATTTTCTGCAGGAAGACGAGCACAGTAATAATCAAAGTCATCTTAATTTCAACAATGAGGGTCACTTTCTCTCTGGGAGGCAAAAAGGGACAGGTGCTCAAGCCCCCCTAGAGGTCTATCTGTGCACGTGCATGCTTTTGTAACTAGAAATATAAACCACATAAAGACAGTGGCATGAGATTATATCTGCAAACAAGAATTGGAAAAAAAACAAAACTGAAATGCATCATCCCTCCGCTGTGCATCCAACCCTGAACTGTTAGGTCTGGAAACCAATGAGGCCTGAGTTCTGCATTTGTTGAAAGCCACATGTATACAGTCACTCACAAATGACAACAGTGAGCACCGCAGCACTGTATTTTACTGGAGGCATGGTTTAGGGGGTGGTACATAATAATAACCCCCCCGAGGAGTCAGGCAGGGATAAATGTAGATGTGTGACAGGGACAGTAGCCTCAGGGCAGTTATCTAGAGGCAGGTGTATCATTATATTGGATATACATATATGAGGGGTGGTAAGGCCACAGGCACACTGCTTTGAAGTGCATGTAGGTGGGAAGCCATAAATGAATCCAAAAGTCCTCTTTTATTACCTAAATTCTCACCCTAAAACATCTGGGGGGACATTTTGTCTTTGTCCTTGAGTAAACTTTCAGTCTCTCAGTGAAGCAACTAAACTTTTTAAACTGCACACCAGTTGATAAACACCACAGGATATGACATCACCTACTAACTGTATTAACAATGTGGTAAAGCATTATGATAAGGGTACAAATCATATAGTTAAGTAATGCTTAACTAATGTATGACTCGTGATATTTTAATGCAGGATGTATCATGACTTCCTGTTTCTCACCATTAACAAATGATCAAGTCACTGTATGACTTTATATGATTAGTTCACATGTAATAGTTCATCAGTTAAGGAATGTTTCTTCATAGATTAATTGATATGCAACCAAATTAGCTGGATTCCTCTTTCATAAAAGTTTGAGTGTAGCACGGTAGGTAAAGAGGCACTAAAACCAAAATCATCTAGCAGGTACTAATTGACAAATTAGAAGACAATGATCAGACATGTTTAAGCTCATGTTCCACCCACTATGTTGTAAATGTGTCAAAAGTACCATTGGGTTTATTCTCATAGAAATATGAAGCTATTTATTTATTTATTTTTATCAGAGAGGCTGCGCAAATACAGTCCTGAAATAAACTTTTATGTCAACTAATTTGGTCGCATATCAATTAATGTATGAAGTAACTGAATTAACATTCCTTAACTGATGATCTATTAAACTAAACACATAAAGTCATAGTGACTTAAGTATATGATTTGTACCCTTATTATAAAGTTTTACCGACAAGATAAATTAACTGTATTAGTGACTAAGCATTTGCATGTTTTTCTCTGTGTATACCTGGAATTCCTGGTCCAGTTTCTTCTCGATCCAGTCTGTCACATGAACCAAAGTGACCTCCCTCTCACCCAGTTTAGGCCGCGCTTTCAGCTCCAGGTGAGGCGGACTCCGGAAACCATACCTGACAACCAAGAGGAAACGTTCATGTTTAAAAAAAAAAATGGTATCATCTCATACAAGCTGCAGTGCAGTCTCAGACAGGCTCCACGAAAGCAGGCATCTTTGGGTTTGTTCTACGAAATTCAACATATTTTCCTATTTTACAACATAAGGCACTTTGCTGAGGAAATGTGCAACACAAATTAAGATCACGATGATGCTGCAGATCAGTGGTTCCTGGCTTGTGACCCTTAAAATGAGGCAGAGTCTACTTCTGACTCTTCATCATAGATCATGGCATCATCATCATCCGTGTGTACATGACTTTTGAACAGCTCAGTCAAAGAGTACGGGAGCCCTAAAGGGTCATGGATCCAAACATTTTTTTAATGCCATTGTTTCCTCTTATTACTTATGTTTATCAGAGATCAGGAGTGCCATGCCCTCATGCACTGCAAGCCAGCGGGCAGTCGCAACTAGTGCACCCGTGTACAGGCTACTGACATTTATGTTAAATGCATTCAGGCAACGGCCCACATCGAGCTGACCATAGATATACTCGATTTATATAGCCTAGGCCTATGTGGGAAAAAATCTCTTAATTGATACAGTAAACATGCTTGATGAGATGAGAAAACAAAAGGTTGTTTTCTCAAGATAACGAGATAATTAACTCGAGATAACAGCATTAAAAGAATGTTTGGCTCCATGACCACTTAGGGCTTCTGTAAAAGAATGATTTTTCTGTTTAGGATTGTCATATTCGAAGGACTTTACAGGCCTAAATATGTGAAAGTATCCAGTATTCACAAGAAAAAAAATCAGAATAATATACATATTTTGTGTAACAGAAATATATGTTTTCTTTCTTATTCTTTTTATCATCTGGTGACCCCTCAGATTGTCCTTGGTACCCTTTACAAGGGCTCCAACTCACAGGTTGGGAACCACTGAAGGTGATCGTTATTATTATTATTTTTTTTTTTTACTAAGACAGTCATTATAATTAAGCTCATGAATAATTAAGCTTATGAATCTTACTTATAGGTACACTATGCAGGATTTTCCTTAAAATATATAGATTCATACAAAGTAATCCCTCTCAGTCATCACTTATGAGCCACTAGAAGTGTGTGGCAGTGTTTTCTTATTTTGTTCATGTTTTGTTTTGTGAGGGACGTTTCTGGGCGTCACCCTTTGGGTAGTCTCGCGTAGCCAGACCTGTCTCCACAGCACTGCGTAAACATTACTTGTAGATCTTTACAATCATTCACCAAAACAACAGAGCAGGCCTGCCTTATTGCACGATCCAAATCTTCAAAACTTGTCACTTTCAGCGAGTATACGCTGTCAGCACGGAGCGAAGGGACTTTGAGAATGGGAACACGGACTTCCTGTTTCCGGGATTGGCAGATTTCCCGGAGGCTTTATACCAGCACTGTTTTTCCGGTAAGCCAGAATACCCTTTTGGCATGAAGCTACAAAAATATTGGACACATTGCCAAAACAATGTATAGCGAGGGAAGCAGAGAAAAAAGTGAATCTGGAGTTTGCTTTCACTTTCGTTGTTTGAGTGTTGTGTTTACAAACAGTCAGTGATAATTCATACATAGTATGCCTTTAAGGATTTAATGATCCACATCATTGTGCCCTCATTTTGTTAAATATTAAGTAGCCTACATTCAGTTCACATTTGTATTCTTTCATTGTATGCATGTCTGTATTTGCCCAGCAGAGGGCGACCCTCTCAAACCAGGATCCCCACCGGCTCACTGACTACAGCCGACAGTCTTCAACGCACTCCTCCCTGGAAGTGAACGTACCATATCCTGTCCGTGGGGGGAGGCGGGATGTTGACAGCCAGCGTCCCCCGGAACTCTTGCACCTCCACGGTGAGCAGCAGGGGCGTGTTGGACACCTCCTCCATCTTCTTCTTAATGAACTCCGTCTCCGTGGCTTTCTGGAAGTACTTGGACTTGGCTATCTTGTCCACAAAGCGCATGATCTTGCTGGGCCTGTGGCCTCCCACGTAGCTACGTGAGCAGAGAAACAGAGGAGGAGGAGGGGAGGCAAGGAGTGAGTCAGGTTCATTATTTATTCATACCAGCGTCTCTTCCTACTCAGCACCCACGATGGAGGGGAGTGACCGGGTGCTACATTAAATCAGCAGCGAGCTTTCAAACGTGTGGGACTGAGTGGGAGGGCGGACTGAAAGGGCATAACAGTCTGCTTCAACACCATCAGTGTGAATCTGTTTCTGCCCATTTTCGATCCTGATACTTGACGTTGTAAAGAAGACGTTCGCTCACCCCTCGGCTCCAGGAAGAAGGGCTTTGTCACTGAGGAGTTCCGGGGGGTCCTCCTCATCCGACGAGCCGGCGCTGGACGACTCCTCGTCGCTGTCTGCCAGACAGTATGTCCGTGGCCTGGGCCTGTCACACACACATTCACACACACACACACTCACTGTAGGGCTGCTCAATTATGGCAAAAAATATCATAATCACGATTATTTTGGTCAATACTGAGATCTTTATTTAACATGATTATTCACTGACTTTGGAAACATCATGCATGTATTGAACTTTAAACAGTGGATATTCTTGAACTTTAAATAGAATTCAAATGAAAACAAAATAAAATGAATAATAAATTAATAAATATAATATAATAATAAACTATATTCTACATATTCAAGTTTTTCTCAGCTCTGGGTGCAGAGCATCATTGTAAAACAGGAATGTGGTACAATAATCGTTTTATTTGGATTATCTTGTTTTCATTATTTGGACACCAAAATAGTGATTTAAAATAAAATGTGATTAATCGGCCAGCCCTAACTCACCGTAATGGCTTTGCACAGAACCATTGACAATTAAAACTAATTCCCATTAAATGCATCTCCGCTGATATAAATCACAGGAAATGAATCTCCAATCGGTGATTCATTCAAGAAAGGAAACTATAATGCAGAACAAAATGTGTTGTTTCAGTGACAGGCATCTATGGGCATCTTTATTCCCAAACTCACCAGCCATTCGACAAATCCACAGTGGTAAGCGTCCAGAGAGAGGATTGGTATATTAAGAGAAGGGAGGAAAAGCCAACAGAAAAATGGTAGGAAATTGTGGGGGGAAAAAAAACAGATATGACAACTAATATGGTTCTAAATGCAAATCTACTCAATTAACATCCAGCTCAGAGCTGTTCGTTTAGCAAAAAAGGCTAATCCTTCAAACATCCTATTTTGGCCTGAATGTATTATAAGACAATGACAAAAACAAACACTCTCAAAAATCTGTAAGACATTTTAAAATCATTACATTCATTACTAAATGTGATTGAAAGCCTCACCACTCTTTTCCGTGCTCCCCGAGCCCCTCGCCCTCCTTCCCCAGGCGGGCCAGGTTCATCTTGGTCTCCAGCGTCATGAGGAACGATCCCGTGTAGGACACCTCCAGATCAAACCACAGACCTGGACACACAGTGAGGGAAAGCACACAGACGACACGTGTTTCAAGATTAGGCCTGTCACGATAACTCATTTTGTTGGACGACATGTTGTCCCAGAAATAACTGCGATAAACTACATTATTGTAATTTTAAGACCGTTTTATGCCACTGATATAATGATAATAGCATAGTGATGCAAGTACACCCTTTCAAAGAGCACTGAACTTTTAATTCTTAAAGAGCCACTCTCGTGTAAATCAAGTTTTTAACCATGTTAACATGTCTGTATGTTTTGTTGTTATAAGACATATCATGAGTGAAATGAGCAGTCGACACCATGGAGGAGAATTTCTGCCTTGAAACTGCAGTGTGCTAATAACAATCTCAAAAATATGGATTCAAAAAGACAGGTTTTATGACATCATATGTATCAAGGAACCAATCAAATCACTTGTGGCTGGGACATTCTATGGAATGCAACAGCCACAAGTGACTATCGTAACTATGGCAGCGGTGGTGGGCGGGGCTTGAGGCCGTATCCAGAATTTCTTAATTAGGGAGAAGAGTAGATGTGCTTCCAGCCCCTTTTCACAGTTTTGTTTTCACTTTTTTTGTGGGAAAACCATGTTAAACAAAATACTGATCATGGCAGAGTATTTTTACACAGTTTAAAATGTGTCGGGAGGAGATCTTTTAAGAATATTCAGATTGGAAATAAATAAATAAAACTCAGCATATTTTTTTGTTATGTTCATTCAGCTCAGCTGCTGTTGAAAAACGCTTATGTGTTATAACAGTAGGGAAAACCCTGCTGTTTATTCTGGCATCATAGTGACTGAAATGGTGACATTCTTATATTAACAAACACGCATGTAAACACAACGGGCAATGCTGTACGATATATGGAGATGACCTTGATCATTTTTGCTGACCTCGATAAGTTGATATTGTAATTATTGTGACAGGGCTATTTAATATTACATATCGTAATATATCGTGCTACTTTACATCCCCAACAGCAGCATCAAAATCTCTGAATGCTATTTCTGTGAGTAAACAAGAACCTCCTGGCAGGTGTGTAATTGCTGTGAGGTCCCCTGCAGAGTCCTATCCTCCAGCAAACACTGAAAAGGTCAGCTCTGGGGCAGCGGTGCCTCCTTATTGGCTTATCAGGGCTACTTCTTGTTTACACACATTACACTTCTCAGGAGGCGACGGGACAACGATTCAGATTTCGATCCCCCTGCTGTTTGCTCAATGAATCCTAACGTCTGTAACTGATAAGTGTTCTTTATTAATCCTCTGCCTCACTACTTCCTCCTCTTCATTTTCCACTCCCCATAAATGCTCATTGATTTGTATGTGTGTGTGGCAGCAGAGTCAAAGAGAAGCTAAATGACAGCATTAAGTCAGCACACGTTGGACAGTGTCTCGTTGTCTCTGCCTAGAACAAGAGACACACAGGAGGGAGAGACCGTCTGGAGTGCCTAATTAATTTTGGAGGAGTCAACATACTACTTTCTACATCAAACTGGGAAATATATCACTATAACAGCAATATTATGAGACAAGATATTGCCTTGAATTGAGTTATTGTATATAGCTTATATGTCAGTCAACTAGACTGAAAAATCTCAACAACCATTGGATGGATTGTCATAAAATTTTGTACAGACATTCATAATCCCAAGAGGATGAAGGATGCCTTCTGACTTCTGACTTTTCCACACATTTTTTTCCCCAAGAGTGTTTCGCCTAGTTCCACCCTTGTGTAGTATGATTGGCTAGTACTCACGATGAACGACAACGATGTGTCGAAATGGTTAGGGCAGAGAGGTCATGGTTAGGGTTAGTACTAGCCAATCACAGCACAGTAGGGCGGGACTATAGGCGGAACACTCTTGGGAAAAGAAATAATGCGTTTTTTCCTGAAGGGCAACCATAGTCTGGCGGGCTTACCCAGCAGTGCCGGGATAAAGCCTTACTTCCTGTCCACACAGCAAGTCCGTGTTAGCGTTCTCAAAGTCCCTTCGCTACGGGAAACAAACAGCAATCTCCGAGCTATCAACCCACACACTGAAAATGACAAGTTTTGAAGATTTGTATCGTGTAATAAGGCAGGCCTGCTCTGTTCTTTCAGACACTGACACTATTTTGCAGATGCACCGTCGGGGGACGATTGTGATTGGTTTAAGGAAATACAAACAGGCCAGGGAGTTTTTTTCACTATCCAGAAGTGAAAATGCATCCAATCCAGACTTTGTCTGGCTACACGAGAGTAGGGCAACCATGGTTGACATTTTAGTTTTTTGTTGAATTGTCTCGTCAACTGTTACATGGATTGCTGTGAAATTTGATACAGGTATGTATGGTGCCCAGATGACTTTGGCCCCTCAACTTTTCCTCTACAGTGCCACCAGCAGGTTGACATTTGTGTTTCAGAGTGAAATGTCTTGATAACGGCTGGATGGATCAACATGCAATGTGGTGCAGACATTCATAGTCTTTGTGAACTTTGGTGATCCCCTGATTTTTCCTCTAGCACCATAATCAAGTTAATGTCAATCTGTCCAATGCTTTGGTTTACGACCAAATATCAGTCAAACTAATGACATTCCCATTAGAGGCTGACATTTTTTCGGGATTCCTGTGGGATGGGAGTCAATTTCACTATTGGGACAGGATAGAAAAAAAGGCAGCGAGAGCGGGCAGGACGGGAATCATAATAACAACCGGTCAGTTTTTATATAGAAATATGCAGTTCTAATATGAATAAACTTTATTTTCTTAATTTTGAAAATACTGCTAGTCATTCTGCTGTCTTTTTTAAAATTCTTTTTTATTCTCTCGTCTGCTCTGGTGGCTGGTTGCATGGCAACGGGACGGGACAGGAGTCATTTCTCTGGGATTGGGATGGGACAGGATTTTGTTGTTGTGAGAGTAGGATGGGACAGGAGTCAAAATCCAGCCTCAGCTATACTTTGTGCTAAGTAGTGAATGTTGACATGCTAACACGCTAAACTTAGAAAGGAAATACTGTTTTTCTCATGTCTCTTTAGTTCATTTTTCACAGCTTTACTTCACTACATATGATATGATAAAATCTCACAAGTGACCTTTCTGCTTACACTATCCTCACACAAACTATGTACTACTGTCACACACATGTCTTAACATGTTCATGCTCACAACATGATAAACCCTTCTGATGTAAGTTGCCAAATACCTTTATTCTGGCGCCACCCTCTGGCCATATATTACATTTACGTCACCATGACTACCAGATACCTCAACTTTGATCTATTTAATGGTTTTCTTTACAATGAGCATTACAGTCTCACAGAGCCATACCACCCAATGTAGAATTGATAGTCATATAGTCACATTACCAATGTCTAGGTACTGAATAAAAGATTATATCTAATTATATCAGTCATGCCAAGCTCTACACAAGCTTGTGTGCATCTAGTAGGTCTTGGGAGCACAGTATAAACATTGTAAATCAAATCATGTCCTCCCAACATTAAGGAGTCAGGAAGCACTTACTCACTCACTCTGCTTCCTATCATCATCACAGCAGAAAAGAAATAACAAGGTATGAAATTAGGAATGTTACTATCGAAGCAAATGCATCCTGTTTTGTTCATGCAGGTTTACAGCGCAGCACTTCTCGAGATGCCAGTCCCCCAGGACTAATTATGTGCTGGGATCAACTGATTATGCTCTGTGACTATATTTCTGTGGGTGTATAGGTTCAGACAGAACACATTAATGAACATCGCAGACTCGGCCGTGGAAATGTGGCTGACAGGAGAATGACTCATGATGACTGGCTGCTTCAGCTGAATATCAAAATGTACTGCCTTGTCAATGCGTTTGTATCTTTAGACTTAAGACTAAACCATCTGTGGATGAACCCTGAATATTTAAAAAAAAAAAAAAAAAATGGACAGAAGAATATAAATATGGCAACCTACACATTACATCCATGAATTTAGGGAAAATAGCAAACCTGATTTTAAAAATCTCCTTTGTTGTGCCTCGCTGCTTATAAGCACCACTAATGATAGAAACAGAGCTCCTACAAACTGTTCCTTTCTTTTCCCCCTAGTTT
>JAOVVB010012840.1:0-16635 GCA_028570985.1 Heterobranchus longifilis | reverse complement strand
AAAAGAAGAAAAACAAGTCCAATATACATCACTACATTAATATGCACTATAATCTAATCAAATTTACAATCAACAAATTAATTCTCGCATACATTTAAAGAGTGTTAATGTGTGCTGTGTATGTGACTATTATTATTGTTATTATTATTATTATTATTATTATTATTATTATTACTACATGGTGTGTGCTTTACTTGATTGTGATGCTCGTTTGTTCGTCCGTGGCTGATTTGTAGTGTTGTTTTAATAAAATACCTTGAGGGGTAACATGATATTAACATATGAGAAGTTGGAACACACTGTACAGCACTGTACGTCCTCGCTGGTCGTGGCTACAGTGTAGATTTGCCAAAGTCTCGCGAGACGGGTAAGGTCGGAGTTAATGTTAGATTGCTAAGGTTAGCCATTAACCTCGAATAGTATAGTAAGCGGGGTACGGTTAGGCATTAACTTCTGGTATGATGAGGGTTAGGTGGTCTGGAAATGAGTCTCGCGAGAGTTTTTGCCAGTTTTCGTCTTTTTTTTGCAAATCTAGGGTAATCTCATAGACACGACCGTCCTCGCTGAGAAATGCTGGAGACAGCGGTGTTACGCGTCTGCACCTGATTGGCTAAAACGCTTAGGTATGTGAACCAATCAGAGCCCCGTGCGTCTGTGCGCTGTGTTGAAGGCTCGTGGAGGCAGCGCAGCCTGGAGCGGCCGCCGCGGCAGTCTCCACCCCGGATACCACACTCCTTCCCCCGGCTCATATAAAGGTAGCAAGACGAACAGGCCGTCCTCGGGCTGCTCTTTTTTTCTTGTTGATGGTTAGACTCTGCGAGAGAAGGATGAAGTTCCTTGTAGCTGTTACAGTCATCGTGGGATCACTGATTTTTCTCGCTTTCCCTAATGGCTCATCTGCTGACGAGAAGAAGAAAGGCCCCAAAGTAACTGCGAAGGTAGGTGGTATGTTAGCTCGATAGCTAGCTTGCTCATAGCGGATCATGCAACAAAATCAAAGCTGTCCCCATTTAAAGCTAACTGCTAGCTGCAGACTGTCAAGCCACGTCACACGCAACTTAACGGTTCAGGAATACGGTGCTAAAACCCGGAATTGGTGGGCTTGTTTATCTAGCCGGTGGCTAATGTAAGGTATTATGGATAACGTTAGTGCAACAATTGCATTAATTGGTGCATATATGGTTAACCGGGTTAGCAGACAGCAAACTGAATACTTGGCATCCCTGTGCTCCTGGCTTATCTCAGTGAAGCTAACGTTAGCTATGATAGCTAACGTTAGCGTTTCGGCCTTAACGTCAGCTGTCGGTATTTACAAATGTAATTGCCCCGCATCCATTTAAGCTTCAATTGTAGTTTCAGACGTAAACTATTGATTATTCCTTCTTTAGCTAACCCTCTCGGCTGCAGCTCACTGAGATGTTATTATTCCTGGCCTTGTTATGTCTGGTTGCAGCAGGGATGTCCACGTCTACAGTTACAAGGAAGCTAACTGACCCACAGACTCTGATTCAAATTCTCTGATTCCCCCATTGTAAAACTCTTCTTCGAACCAATATATCTTTATGAATGCACATCTATTAAAAATAGATTATTTGCACCACAAATCAGTTTTTGTACTGCAAATGGTGAGTGATTAGAAGAATCAACAACTGTTGTAGGTTGGTAGCCTGGCATTACCAGATTAATAAGCAAATGCGTTTTATCTACTAGTTTCTAGCCGATTGGTAATCTGTTTCAATGTGTGGTTAGACCAGATAGGTTTTGAGTCCCAGGCTAGCCAGAACCTATATGCAATAGTGAATGAAACATGCACTTAGCAGACAGGGCTGGTAGACTGGATAAAAGAACTTTAATTTGGAAATAATTTATGTTGTCTTTGTGCCTGTAATTTTCCAGTATTGGCAAAAGAGCACTGAAGAGAAAATAAGAATTTTCAGAATATAATTTCATTATGTCACATTATAACTGGGCTAGATCCTGTGTAACTTTCATAAAATATGAAGTTTCTAACTTTTACATTCAAACTATGATATGAGTAGTAAAACACTAGGAAGAATGCACTATATATTTGCGTATAAGATGACTTAACTTATAACTTGACTTCTGTTGTAGGTGTTCTTTGACATGAAAATTGGAGATGAAGAAGTTGGAAGAATTGTGATCGGGGTGTTTGGGAAAACGGTTACGAAAACAGTCGACAACTTTGTCGCTTTGGCGACAGGAGAGGTGAGAATGTCACAGTTCGTAATGTGTGTGTGCTCACAACAGTCTGCAATGATTTGTGTGGCCTATTAATCACCACTTTCATGACTGATTGCAAATCTCTGAATAAGTCTTTTGACTCTTTTTAAAACGTTCTAAAATGTCGAATACCAGCAGCTGATATCCCTTTCAGATTTTTCAAGTATTTATGTTTTGTTTGTTCTAATGAAACAGAGAGGATTTGGTTACAAGGGCAGCAAATTCCACAGAGTCATCAAGGACTTCATGATCCAGGGTGGAGACTTCACCAGAGGAGATGGCACTGGAGGTAAGATAGCCACCAACACCTGCAGAATGGCGTTTATTATCACGACACAGATTCTTCTCTGCAAGAAGGTTTCTATATAATTCATAAGATTTGCTACCATGAGTGTTTCATGCTTTTACAAATTAAAGATGTTTTTTTTTTTTAATGTGTTTTTGGTTAGACATCTGAAATAAGGTCTGTAATACCCCACTTGTGAATTTTGAAGCTTTTACATCTTAGTGGTTAAATGAGACTACAGAGGTTGTCAGGGACATTAAATGTCATCACGCAGAACACAGAAATTAATCTACTCACAAGTCCGTCTTTATAGCATCTTGCAAACTATTCTTACTCAAACTTTCCAATTTGTAGATTTATCAATTTATAGCGCACAAAATCAAATTACAATTTGGAAGCTTGGAGGTGGTGACGTTCAAGTCATGCGAACATGATGTAGTTTGTTTATAGCATAGCATTAGCTTTTTGCATCTGGCAATTGCATTTACAAATCCTAAAAGTGGTGAACAAAAACGTGCAAGTATCATAAAAATTAATTTGCCACAGAGCTTGTTTTCTGCAATAATCCAAAATCCAATGAAAGCCAGGGCCATGCTAACTTCCGTGTTGGCCTACAAAAATCCGGCATCCCTGCAACTTTATGACCCAAGGACAGAGATAACCTCTATTTAAGAAGCACCGAAGGTTATCATAAACTTTGTGCCAAGAGGTATTTCACAAGCGTTACTCTGCCATTTTGTGCCAGTACTAGTTGAGTATATTTGACATTTGGCAGATGCTCACATTAAGAATGACTCTGTGTCGTTCAGTATTCACAAATAATAAAATGTCATCAGATAAAGTGAAGATAAACAATTTGGCAGCAATCAAGTCATCCAAGTGAGATTCAAAGGTCACTACAGGGAGGGGATTTGTGGATATAACACAATACCAAACATCAACTAATTGTCTTGCACAGAGTGAAATGGTACAAATAAGTTTTCTTTTCTTTAAATGAAGGCAAGAGCATCTATGGAGACCGTTTCCCCGACGAGAACTTCAAGCTGAAGCACTACGGCCCCGGCTGGCTCAGCATGGCTAACGCCGGCAAAGACACCAACGGCTCTCAGTTCTTCATCACCACCGTTCAGACTCCGTGGCTGGACGGCAAACACGTCGTCTTTGGAAAAATTCTGGAGGGAATGGTGAGTGTTGGGCCCGACAGTGTGATCACATCCACACGGTCACTTTCTCAGTCACATCTGGCGGAAGTTACAACAGCTGCATGTAGGTGACTGAAGATCAAAATCTTTAGTGCGTTATTGCCTGCTGTCCAAACGCTGATCTGTTATGTCGAGTGCAGTATCTGTTGGAAATGCCAAAAATAGCAGGGTGAATTTCAGACTAAAATGCACATTGCAGGGTTCAACATTAAACATGGCCCGTGGCCTCAGAAAAGTTACACTCTGGCCACCAAATTTAGAGGCTCGGTGGACTGTGGGGACTGTGCTTACAAATATTAGCGTCTAACAAACTCTGTTAAACTGTCTAATTTCCAGTATCCACTTCTTCTCTTGATGGCTCACATTTTGCTGCTTTGTTTTTGAATGCATATACACATAATGCAAACCTACTTTTGCTTCGATGTCAGTAACAAAACATGCAAAATGTTACATCTAAATGTTAACACTGAAGTTGAGTAGCGTGCAGAAAAATGGAGATTTAGATACAAATGTGCCAGCAAAGCAACAAAAGTACCAAAAAGTACATTTACTAAAGTAATACAACTTTGAGGTACTTGTACTGAATTATTTCCATTTTATACTACTATATATTTATCTGCTAGCTATAGTTTGCAGATTAACATTTGACATAAAAACCTGATGATTAAAATATAACGATTTAAACTATGTGACAGTATAAAATGGTTATAAAATAGGGCTCCACTTTGACCAGCTACAATAATAAAGTGATGCTTCTTCATTGATGCAGTAATAATATTCATTGTAATGTATAATGATTCAAAACTAAAATGGGCCATTATGCATAATTAATACATTTTACTCATCTATTTGTTGTAAAATTACCTATGTTAAATTTAAATGCTGGACTTTTAGTGGAGTATTCTTACATTGTTGTCTTGTTACTTTTACTTAAGGGGGACCTATTGTGCTTTTCCTCATTTTCTGTCATGTTACAATGCCAGGTGTTCATATTAAGCATGGCCAAAGTTTCAAATAATGAGGTAAACATAATCCCTGTGAGCAAAAAGCTCAGGCTTCAGATGGTTCTAATTACTTTGTTTCCAACTCTTTTTTTTCTACTTTGGCTACTATCTGATGTCAACTTGGGACAGATTTCTTTGTATGGTCATCTGCTCCAGGCGTATCACTGCAGCGTTTACATTCCATACACTGCTACATGTAGCTACATGCCAACGTCAGGGAAAGCTTTAATCTTGGTTGCCGATGTTGATTTCTCCCTGATTTCGGATCACATTCCTGCTGGAACATGTTGGATTGTGATTTTTTTTTTTTTGGAAGACCCAGAAACACTGACCAATCAGAGCAGACTGGGCTTTTCAGGAGGGAGGGACTTAAAGAGACGGGTGCTAAAATGGAGTATTTCAGACAGAGGGTGAATACAAGTATATTCAGACACGCAGTATGAGAAAAATAGTGTTTTTAACATTAAAACTTGTATACTCCAAATACAAGTATGAACCTGGAAATGACTATACTATGATATATAAACTACAAATCTGTATATTAAGGAGAAGCTATACAACAACAAAAAAATCATCACAATAATACTTTATGGTTGCCTGAGGTGTACATTTGTCTATTTTTTTTTTTAATTTTGGATAAAAGTGTCATAATTCACTACTTTTTAAATGAGATTTTGGTGGTGCTGAATCCTCTGGGTTTTTTTTTTTTTTTTTTAATCTTCCAGGATGTGGTGAAAAAGATTGAGATGACAAAGACAGATGGCCGTGATAAGCCTCTCAAAGACGTCGTCATCCACGATTGCGGCAAAATCGAGGTGGAGAAGCCCTTCGCAGTGGCCAAGGAGTAGGAGGGTGCTACTGGGGGAGACCAGGGAGAACAGGACTGGGGGGGTGTTGAGGGGAATCGTGCAGGCCACCTTGTTTTATTACAAACAGCCCTATGGTCCTGGAGAAGGGGCTTTTGGGTCATTCGGTGTCCGTGGCTGCCGTCTTAAAGCACCAGAAGACCACGTCGAGCAATCACGACCACACTCTGGGTCCATTTACCAACGAGCATTCCAAGGTGCACTTAACTGTTCGTTGTTGGGTTTTTTTTGTAAAAAATGAAATCTGAAATAAAGGTTTCAATTTTTGTTAAATTGCTGAGTGAATTTCATTACGTCTCGGTATCAGTAGCACCATGAAAATTCAAGATTTGGCAATCGCTGTGGAAAAAGTTTCAATTGTTCACTTGTGTTTGATGATATATTTAGACAGAAAATGTCAGTGTTTAATATCAGAAACTGGTTGTATGCAATGTGTGAGAAGCCCCAATCACTCTGCATCTTTTTTTTTAAATCCCATAACACTTTATCATTTCTTTCTTTTGATCACTAATGGTGCTATTTACTCGGATATAGTTATCTTAGTTGTTTAAAATGCATCTTTATTTTGTACAGATTTATACAAAAAGTGGGAAGCTATGTAGAAATAAAATAGTAATAATGGCTATATAAGTGCAATTTACCAAGTACAATTTTGAGAATCTTATACTGTACTTAGTATTTCAATTTTGTGCTACTTTTTATTTCAACTCCACTACATTTCAGAGGAAAATATTGCACTTTTTACTTCACAACATTTATCTGGCAGCTGCAGTTACTGGTTACTTTGCAGATTATTAATACAAAATGCAATCAAAAATGCATTTTGGTGTATTAGATTAAACTACCTAGAAGTATAGAAAAAAAAGTAATTCAAATTGTGTGTGTGTGTGTGTGTGTGTGTGTGTGTGTAAGTAATTCGAATTATTTATTTTACCATGAAGTCCCATTTGAGAGAAAAAAATAAATCTCTGTTACAAGAGAGATCTGTCCAAGATAGCAGCCATACAAAATAATAATTAAAATACAACACAATATATAACGTTCACAAAAAACAGAAGAACAACTATTTAACACAGTGGCTGCTCAAAATTCCTTAATTTTTTGGCCCTTAAATTCATCAAAGGATAAAAATGTCTCTAATTCGAGCTCTTTTTGCAGATTTTTCCCAGCCCGAGGTGCACATCATATTACTGGAATACTATTACCAACACTTTAAACAGGTACAGCTGGTGGAGGTGGAGCACATTTGAACTACTTTATATACTGTTGGATAGTTTAATATCACAGTATCATATTTTATAAATTGATGAAATGTGGTGTTTGTATAAGTACAATATTTGCCTCAGAAATGTAGTGAAGTAGAAGTATAGTGTAGCATAAAACTGAAAGTAAAGTAAATTGTACGTAAGTAAAGTACTTAAGTAAATGTACTGAGTTATTTTCCACTACTGTTGCTACTTTTACTTCAGTAAAATATCTGAGTACTTCTTCCACCACTGCTTAAAACGTAAACATTCATCTTATAAACTTCACACACTTTAGATATGTTTATTTCAGTCTTATTTAGCAGAGGACACACCAGGACTAAACATGACAGACTTATATGTTAACGTGTCGGTCTGAACTGTAGAGGGCTCCCTCGCACCAGAGATATCAGCTGCACAGCAGAACAGAGGCAGTCCATGTTTGTGGTTTCACATGTGATTTTAGTCGATAAAATGAGGAATTGTGCATTTATGTGGAAGATCATGATTGTTGAGGGCATAAAATGGCTTCTCTGGCTTTCCACTTTGTTCCTCTTCTATCACACAGTGTCTCTGAGGGAAAGAAAATCATTTACACAAGAATAATCCATATTTCTGCAACAGTAGAATGGTAGATTTTACTGTTGTTAATTACAGCAAAGAAAACGTACCTTCCTGTGATTGTCTGATCTTCCTGATGCTCATGTGACCAAAAAAACACTCTCCCATCTGGAGCTTCAAACCTGTTTAAACAAAACACTCCAGGTCAGACATGCTGTCATGTTTGTACAGGTTGTTCTGTTTGACTGCAGGTTGTTCTTGAGTCATAATTAGCAATAGATTATAGTGACTACTCTGGTTTGAATTCATTCAAGCACATATTTGAGACAGAGAGAGTGAAGTGCATGAATACAGAGTTCATTATTGCGTACAAGCAGTGCATTAAACACTGTTTAGAGTGTGGTAGAGTGTAGTAGCCATATGGGAATAAATTAGGCTATAGAAAATAAACGTAACCATGCATTTAGGGCTCTTGCACCATAAAAACTATAACATTTCTAATACGTTACAGCTACCCTCGTCGGCTGCCCTTGATAATAACTGATTGTAATATAATGTGATTTATTCCCATGCAGCCATTTTTAGAAGCAGTGTTTGGAAAAATGTAGAGGCCATGGGAACAGTGGTGGGTGAGAGAACGGTATTCCTAAACATAACTGACCTCATCTGCTTTTGTCAACTCGTCTGCAGACGGAAGGATCTGAAATGTGTTCCCAGTTTCACATCTCGAGCTGGAAACGTTTCTATCCAGTTTCTGTTTATTTCTTTCCATTTTTTTTTTTTTCTAGTTTTATTTGGATCCCCATTAGCTGCAGCAGAGCTGCCGCTATTGTTACTGCTATTGTGTTTGCTGGAGATGTAAATAGATTGAAACTGAACCCGAGGTGGGTGTTTTGATACATTTATGGCTGTAGATTTGAAAATTAGATTGATTCATTGTGAGATAAAAAGTCATTTTTACTGCTCAAAACTCAAGCTCATAGATGGCAACAAATCCTCCAAATCATACGACCACATAGGTCGTTTGTTCCTATCATCTAATATGACCCACAGGAACGTTTCCTAAAGTAGCACCCTGCTGTACCGCTGAGATCAACACTTCATTATACCTAAATGTAATGCTTGCAGTTTTAAACACATGGTTAATGTTGTGGTTAGGTTTAGACAACAAAACTGTTATGTACGTTAATTTAAAACAAGTCAGCGTTTACTTTTGGTTTCACACGAGACATGACCAGGCATCCACCCTGACCTCCTCTCTACACGGACTTTGTTGCTCTTTATACTACGTTACATGACTTTTTCCTTTACTCCCGTCATAATTACTACGGCCACTAGAGGGCTAAATGTAAATATGGGTTGTAATAAGCTGCTTGTACAAACGACCTATGGAGTCAGTCTCGTAGGTGCATACATGCTGCTGGCTGTAGTTTTCATATTTAGCATACAGGCATGAGAGCGGTATATATATTCACATCTAACTCTGCAAGAAAGTGACCAAGCATGTTTACCAAAATGTCAAACTATTCCTTTGAAAAACTGCTCTGAAAGTTTGGGTTTCAGGTCAGGTCCTAACACAATCGATCAGTCATTATGCTCCGAGCCAAAGGGATGACGTCTTTTTGTTGGCCAACCCGGAAGTTAGCGTCACCATGGATTCCCTCGTCAAAAATTGGATTAATTGGATTTTGGATCACTGCAGAAAATAAGCTCTGTGGCGAACACAAGTTTATGATACTTACATGTTTTGTCTAGCAAGATAATCTCTCCACATGAACACCAGTTTTATGATTTTAGAAGCGTACAGTAAATGCAATCGCCAGAAATAAAAACCTAATGTTAGGCTAAAAACAAACTACCCAGCGGCCGCATGCTGCCGTCCTACTACAGAGGTTGTCGACGACATTAAACGTCACCGTCAGCTTAGTAGTGGCGACAGTGACGTTTAATGTCCTCGGCAACCTCTGTAGTCTCATTTAGCCACTTGTCAGCAACCTCTTTTTTAAAGACACGCTAAAGCTTTGGAATTCATGAGCAAATCTCTTAAGCTTTTGTTAACCACAGACCATATTTCAGATGTCTAAATAAAAACCCATTGACTTTGAGACGAGGAAACCAGAAGTGCTAAATGCGAACTCATTTCTGGGTTTTAAATCTACAAACTGGGGCACCCTATTAAAATCAGCCTCAGCCATCAGAAACAAAAACATAAATGCACACAAACATCTGACTCAGATAAGTGAGTAAGAATTCTGACATGCTGGAATTACTACAGGTACACACCCTGACTGAAAAGACTTCCCACTACTGGGAAAGTCCTTTATTTTCAGACGTGGTTTTGTATGAAGTTGCATAATTACGTGTGTAATTAAGTGTGTAAACACTATGATCAGAGATCATTTGGAACGATTACGCCACCATAATATGACTTTTGCTTTGGTGAGCTGTGATGTAGGCCTATGTTGTAAAAATGGATATTGTGGGGTTTTACAACTTTAAATTCCTCAGTATTATTCTTTGCAATGCATGTTTTTTAATAATTGATTGAGGGAAAATATGCTTGATCCAGCCAAGAAAAAGTACTTTTTGATGAGATACACACAGCGTGCTTGCACCCGGCAGTCCTTGTTTTGCCCAGATTCACTCAGGCGTCGAGTGACTCACCAGAAGGAAAATATGGAAAGAATTCCCCGGAGTAGGCACAACCGTGGTCTTGGTTAAACCCTCTGTTGTTCGGTTTGGCCTTGTTTGTGGCGATTGGGGATTGTCCGGTGAAACAGTGTTATTCTTCACTTACTGGCTTTGCTGGAAAAGCCGGACATATCTGGCATAGCTTCCTGCAAGAGGCTTTGTCAACGAGATTAAAAGAACACTGGAGAGAATCACAACACGAGGCATGGAGGTATTCCACACACTGGACGATTGAACGTCCACATCCTGCCCTCCTGTCAGGGACCAGCGGAGCATACTTTCATGTTTGTCTCCTCGCTCTCTGATACAGAACAGGTGCATCTTCTGCCATTTAATGTCTGGAATCCCCCCAAACAGAATATAAACTGATATTCGATTATCAAGATGGATCTTGCAAGGTCAAGAATAGGCCTTCAGAATGTAGTCAGACCCATTTTTCAGTTTTTCTGTTAACTTAAAGCTGCACAAACCAATAGTTCTGTATTAACAATGGGTGAAATGACTATAAACCCACAGAGAATTATCACCCGACTCTGCAGTTTCTCCTCAGCTTTGCAGCGCGTTTTAGCGTCTTTCAGTGCATTATTGTGAATACTTCACTGATGCAGCATTGCACTCATAACACTGTCAAACTCTTAAACTTTTAAAAAAGGATCACAATCACTGCAGCAGAGCTGGAGATAATCTTTCTTATTCCGCACAGTCCTCCTCCTTGTCAAAATCTGCCGCCTACATTACCCACAATGCAGCTCTGCTGCTGACAGTTGGGTCTGAGATTTGCATGTGTTATGCTAGTTGCAGCTAATGTAGCAGCAAGCCTCACGCAGAGATGAGGAGCGGCCTACAGAGGTCTGGTAAGTTCACTTCTTTCTAACTTAGTCTTCAGCCCCGACGCTGACTCAAGTGACATCACTTGAGGCAACTATCAGACTTTACGCAGCTCTCTCTGGAGACACGAAACACTTCATACAACTACGACCCGGCTGCAGCGAAGGGACTTTGAGAACCACACGGAAAAAAGGAGGGACTTCCTCCGGCTGGGGTCTCCTCCTGGCGGAAGTATAAGGCTTCATGCCGATGCTGCTTGTACCTAGCCAGACTGGGGTGACGTAGTACAAAGAGCAGCAAAGTCTGTGTAAGGAGGGGAGGAAACCACACTTCATTACCTTGCATGGCAGCTGGATTCTCACAATATCACGAGATCACACAATCGCATAAATCCATCTTGCCAGATTAGATTTGTTCTTTAAAACAGATGTACAGATCTGGACATTTTGTCAGCCTGGATTGGGAGCATTTATTGCGGTCTTCAGGTCTCTACAAATTTTAGGCCACAGGGTTCAAGTTCGAACATCAGGGTTCTCCCATCTTTTCTTTCTTTGTGTTTTGCATCATTGTTGTGCTGAAATTTGAATCTTCATCATGATGTGTTCCTTTCAGCCTCTCTCACTCTGAATGAATGAATGATGGAGCACTGCAGAGATTGATGTCCTTCTGGAAGCTTCCAGCCTCTGCAGAAGAAACCTGAAGTCGTCACTTTATGTGCTCAGATACTGTGTTTCTTTGGCAGGATTTCAAGCTCTTTAGCTCACTGCTCCTGGGGGCATTTTCAGTATTTTTAGAAATGTATTATCAATGCCTGAATACAAATCTATCTTAGATGTGTGCGGAGAGTTGTATGGACTTTATGGGTTGGCAATAAGTGGATGAATTCATTGGTGTTTTTTCTAAATAATAAGAAAAATATAGAATATTATCACCCTTATCATTGCCTAAAATGTGCAATGCTTGAAATACTTGAAATACCAGGAATAAGAAACAAACATGTTCTGGATACCAGTAAAAAGATCAAATAAGTCTGTTTGGAAGGATATGAAAGTGACCAGGCAATTCTGATGTTGTCACATGATTGATTGCACCGATATGAGTGCTTATCATCATGATACACATGAGTCAGTAGGGGCATGCTGGCCCTGCTAGAAAGCAGTTATTAGCATATTGAATGGGCTGACAGCCTACTGTATTGACGCTTATTGTGACTGCAGCAACGGCGGAAGCCAGATGATGACGTATAAAGAGCGTCCAGACTCCACGTAAGGAGGGAGGTTGTGGTGGTGGATGGGTCCTAAAAGACCAGAGTTCGCCTCCCAGTTGAAACAACATTTTAACATCCAAACCATGATGTTTTTTTCTAGCCCTACCGACGTGTTTCCGGTGCCTAAATCTAACGGAAGTCACGGAAATGTAGATGTTTTTTTGTTTACTTAAAGTGAAACCAAAGCCTACTGAACTTGTTATCAGCCTGCACTGAATGCGCTGGTATCAGGCCTGAATAAAGCCGGGATCAAGTTCAACAACATAACAGTCGAAGCACGTCCACAAAGATAAGGAAACACAAACATGCAGTGTACAAATCAGAGGGGAAACAGTTCGACAAGAGAAGTATAAATATACAATATGAGCGTGGGAAAGGTCGCCGTGGGAACTGGGCCTCGTGTTTTTGTCAATGAGTTTTAGAACACCGGGCTCTGACTCCAGTACAACAGACTTTTGGGTTCCCACCCAGACATGAAGCCGAGCTAGTGGTGTCACATCCATTTCTTCATTGTTCTCCAGTTTCCTCTCTGGTTTCTCCCCCCCCCCTCCCCCCCCTCCTCCTTCGCTGCTTTGCTGAGTTTGTCATGTTGTTCTCTGGAAGGAGCTTTCTTTCTGGACGTGGCCGAGGCTGCGGTGACACGCCGGGTTCCCACGATCTCCTGCCCTTCCTCCAGAGTTACTGCTTGCTCACCGCTCCGAACAGGAAGACGGTGCAACAAGGCCACTGAGAGTGCGTGCTAATTTAGGCCGGCTCTGCTGGGTTTCTATTGTCTTAAATGGGATTTACATGAAAGACCATGTGCCTCTGTCTTCTCTGAAGCTCATCACCAGTAAATGAGAACTGTGTGTGCATGCTTTAAACGTGCGAATACTTGTTATCTTTGTAAGCAGTGAAAAACATTTTCACAACTTTTCCAGTGATGGAGGTTAGGTCAGGGTTAGGGGTTAGAAAGCAGCACAGTGTTTCCTCTCTCATTTTATCCCATGAGACAGTCGTTCCCAACCTGGGGGTTGAGACCCCCTAAGGGGTCGCAAAATGATGGACAGGAAAGAATAAGAATAAAACAATCTGCTAAACAGAGTGTGTTCTTTCTCATTTTTCTTGCTCGTGATGTGGCTCTTGCTGGTTGTTCACCACTTTGGTCCAGAATGAGCATTATTGGAGGGTACCTGAGGCCTAAAATGTTATTGCCTATGAATGCTTCTGTAATTAACGCCCCTAACGGTGGATTTTCCGTCCTCATGCGGTCACAGTTATTAACACGTCGTTAACGTTGTGAAATGTTCGCAGTTTGGTTCGGTTTAGAAAAAGATTGTTTTGGGTTAAAAACGGTAAATTGTTACGTTACTACACACACACACACACACACACACACACACGCATTTACATTACTTCATTTATATTTAATTTGTTTAAGCCCCATATTTTAACTCGCACTATTTTTTGTCTTATATTCAGATTTTCTCTTACTGCATGAATTTCTTTTTATAGTTATTTAATGAGCATTGTTGGATGGTACCTGAGGCCTAATTTTTTTTTGTGCCAACGACTGTTTCTGTTTGAGTGTACTGACATGGAAAAGGGCCTCACTACTCAGTATCTCCAACAGTAACCGCAATTTACGTTGCAGCAAGTTCATTACATTCCTAAAACTCACACCTCATTTGGCCGTCACTCGTTTGCCACCCCCAGTGACTGGAATTAATTGCAAAAGATACTGAAACTCCACACCTTTATTCCATTACACTTTAAGAACGTATTACAATCAAAGCAGTGACTGAGCACTGCACCAGTTTTTAAATCTACAGTTCTCTGCTTGTATACTACTGTGATGTTTTAACTGTCTTTGTCATTTGTCTTATCGTCTGTATCTAATGTCTAGTATCGACTTGCCTCCTGTCGCTGCCTCGTGGCCAGATCGTCATTGTAAATGAGAATTGGTTCTCAACTGACTCACCTGGTTAAATAAAGGTCAAATAAAAAAATTAAAATAAAGTAGCCATTACTTTGCTTTGAATAGTCACAAGCCTGAGAGGTTGTATGTCCTTAGATCACAACAAAATTACTTATTAATTATTTGGACTACTTTTCTCTTTTTTTGTTGTGGAACGCCATTAATTATGGAAATACTGTTGTACATAAATAGCTCTTGTGTGTGCTTGCATGCATTTGATCTATAACTTAATTGTACCTACTATATTGTTGAGCCACCAAAACTATAAAGTCAAACTTTAATCATACTGCATTTTAAAATCCATCTAAAATCCATCTTTACCTCACTCTCTCTCCATCATCTCCATCTCAGTCTCAGGATTAAAATAAAAAAATGTAGTTAATAAGTAAACCCACAGGGGATAACAGACCAGGTGGCCTTAATGCTCTGTACACTCAGTCCAGGGTACTTGGCTAATTAAAGTCAAGCCAGTCCTGGATGCATATTTTTGGGGACGTGATAAAAGCTGTGGCATGAGGACGCTGTTAAGTGCTCTGCTAGAGACAATAAAAGTGCTGCTGCATTCCTGCTCTGTCGTGTAATAGCAGTTGCTCTGCTGACTAGCTAATTGAGGGGGTTGTGTAAGAGTATGAAATATTCATTCTTACTGTAGTTCCTCAGGCTCTGGGCCTGGTGCCAGGATTTTCATTTTGATATATGTTGAGAGAAATAGAGGAAATAAAGTCTGTATGTATGCATGAAAGAGTAAAAGTAAAGAGTATTTGAATTCATTATTCATGGGCGTACATACTGAAGGAAGGAACTTGTGATATTTACTCTAAAAGTCTTTACCGTCCTTTCTGACGTTCCTCTGTGGTGCACGTACAGGATGGTGGGTGGAAATGGGACAGCAGCACTTATGTAATGAAGCACAGAGCTGAGGGGCACCACGGGCTTCTTTTAGAAAGAGCAGCTCTGTTGGCACTTGAGACATCGGCATTTTAGAGATTACCCACTTACACTGCAGACAGTCTAACCACTGCTACTGTTCTATAGGGCGCCTAAGTTTGTAGTTTCAAATCCTGGAAATGAGTTAACATTTCTGCACTCGAAGTCAATGGGTTTTTTTGTTTAGATGCCTGAAATAATGTCTGTGGTTAACACAAGCGTCTGAGATTTTAACATTTTGTTCTACGACATAAAATACCCTGCTGGTGAATTTTGAAGCTTTTATGTGTGTTGTGGCTAAATGAGACTACAGAGGTTGTCGAGGACATTAAACTGCAAAATGCGACCGTTGGTGTAGTTTGTTTATAGCCTGACATTAGCTTTTTACATGTTAATGCCATACAAAGCCCTCTCCAATGTGCCTGTAACTGATTATTGATTATATGTGCTATATTATTACATTACTGGGATTAGATGAGTCTGAAGATGAAGTCAGCTGCAGGACAGGCCGACAGCTCAGTGAGACGCTCCTGCAGGGCTGCATTACAGAGAGACAATCAGCTTATAAAAGGTGCTGAGTATGACTGCAGAGAGAGAGAGAGAGGACATGCAGCACGGCTCTCAGACGTGAACTCGGCACGCGTTGAGAGTTTTATCACGTGAAGGCAACTTCCTGATGAAAACAAGGTTATACGTGTGGGAGCGACGGGACTGGACCAATGTTTCCTCCGACACCCTGCAACTGTCTGACACTTTCCCTCTGAACAGCCTTGGAACTGTTCTTGAAAACAATGCAGCTTTCATTCAACATAATTTCTTTAGTGACTGAGAAATAAAATAAATTCAAAGTGCCTGACAAAATAACATTATGTAAAAGTATTGAATTTACCTATCAACAAAAAATAAGGTTAATACAATCAAAAGCAAGTGCAAGTACATTTAGCAAAGAAAAGAAGTCATGAAGTAATCAATCTGAGTGAGTTAGGCAAGTCTCACAAATTCTTTAAAGAAAGTAGTATCAGGACATGGTGTATAGTGATGATTTGCATTATTATTTTAGGATGTGGAGTAGCAGTTGGACTGGAAAGCCACATAGTATCTATAAGTATCCAACCACACCCTGTAGATCTGTAGCGTAGCCGCAGATCTATAGGGTGTGCCTGTGTGTCTTTTCAACTTTTTGGAACAGATTAAATAACTAACCGTGGAAGACATAGGTTAACGCCTAAGTGCTAGCTGTGAAAACTATATGTATTACTTTATTTTTTATTAATCAGAGCATTCACAATAATCACTCAAAATGAGTTTCAGTACTGCAGACAGTGCCTCTCCTCAGACACACTTTCACTCCCCTGGATAGTGAAAAAAATCACCCTGGCCTGTTTGTTTTTCTTTAAACCAATCACAACTGTCCTGGGTGGCGCTGCGCCCCAGATACAGCGACGGTGCTTCTGCAAAATAGTGTCGGAAGGGATCCTGTTTCGGTGGAACACCTCAATGAAAATAATGTGAACATATTCTTTGTAGATCTTTACAATCATTCACTGAAAGAACAGAGCAG
>JAOVVB010012818.1:0-16637 GCA_028570985.1 Heterobranchus longifilis | reverse complement strand
TTAAATCAGGCAATGAAAGTAATTGTGTGTGTGTGTGTGTGTGTGTGTGTGTGTGTGTGTGCGTGCATGTGCGTGTGGCTCTCAGACTACTCTCAAGGGGGACTGGGATCCAGCAAAAAACAGCTTCTAGCACCATTGCACAACACTGAGCTTGCACTCACAATCCCTAACTGACCCAAGTTTCTCTATAGCTCTCTGTGCAAACTTGAACCTCACCCACTTTAATTGAAAAACATTTTCCTTTTTAAAAGACAACCTGTTTGTGTTTTCTTCTACTAAATTTCCCTGCTTCACCTGCATATTGTGAAAGTCTATCAGGGCACGCTAAAGATTTAAATAAATATGTATTTCTAGACAACTTTATGATTGTAAAAGATGTTCAATCCTCTTAAACTCCAGTCCGCTTGGAAAGGCGAGTGGTTTTGTAAAAATGTAAATATTGTTGTATATTTAACCTGTAAACTTTTAACTATAATGATAGATTTAGCTACAGTTAATAAAGAGTTAAGCTTATGTCTGTTAATGTAATTAGCTTTGCCTGAATAACAGGTTTGCATGTATAAGGGCCAGCCGAAAGGGGGGGAAAAACACATGCACTGCACTTCAAACTGGTGTCCATGTACAAGAGAAGAGAAAGACATACACTCATGTTCAAATTTTCACATAATCTGGTTCTTTCTCAATCCCATTACTATTCATTTTAAGGCCATTACAGGTTATGTTGGAATGCCACTCTTCAAATAGTACCGGAATAAAGATATAATGAAAAGGAACTTATTTTAGGAAACTTATAAAGGAAGCAACAACCTGAAATCTGCCAAAAATAAGCACTATTGGGTTGCCAAAGCATCTCTAAGTAGTGACTGTCATTAGCCTTCTCTGGGTTAGTGCAAATTATTTGAAACAACTATAAATAACCTCTAAAGGAGTTTGGAGCAGAATTGCAATCTGCAATAGGAAATGGTAAAAAGGGTGTATCTGAAGTCCAAATCTGGACATGGACAGGAAAGTAGATCATTATCACACAGACCTGTTTTGTTCATGTATATGGGTCTGTCCTTCCCCTGAGATTCTGCATATGCATTTGTATTGTACTCATTTCACATTTTTCACATTCACATTTTGTTGAATACAAACACATTCTGATCTACCATGTATGTGTTCTAAAGGCCACTGAGTTCCTAGCACTCAGCAGGAAAGCTTTAAAAATTGGTGTATTGACATGCTATCAGCTTATATTAGACTTTGCCCTGTGTTTGAGGGTTTACTTCCCTGCAGAGTTTCACTCCAGACTTAATTTTACACTCTGGAGTCTGGATCTTCTGTACCATCCGATTATCATTGCCAGGTGTGTTGAAGCTACAGTAAACTCAGCAGGACAGACAATCTCCGGAATAATGTTAGTCATTCGAGTGGTGGTTTCTCTGTGTGGAACGGTTTACTCCATGCGAGACACAAATCTTCAGTGACAGAAGGCAATTATTCCAGCTACTTTAAAGAGAACCATAAGTTTACTCCATACTGAGAGGCTAAATTATTGAAATAAATAACTGTCCCCCAATCTTATCGCTTGTCTTGATTCATTATCATAACGTAGATGTGTTTGAATTCCCACATTTTAATTTCCAATAACAGCACAGCACTACTGACTCGTAGTTCAGCTATTATTCAAATCACAGGTTTATATTAATGCACTTATCCTAATATTTTATTGTTTCTTTAGTAGCTCACTGACAGCAACTTGTATGTTGAATGCCCCCCTCAATCTAATCCTAATATTAAACAGATTAAAACCATTGTGTTTTTTTTATCAAAGGAAAAAAAAAATCCTTATTTATTTGGAGATGGTTTCTGTAAGAATATTTACAAGGAGTCTCCAGTTTCAATTCTTTATACTGTAATTATTAAGAATATTTCTACCACAGTAGAGTCTTGTTTGTTTTATTAAATTCGAAAGAGAGCAAAAGACACAGGATGGAGAGGGAACTAATTCTTGCATATGTGACACAACATTAATGCTAAGTTTAACACATAGGCTACAGGTGTATTTCTTTAAATCTGTAAAATATAACAAATAATATATCAAAAGTACTGTGTAATAACAGCAATAAAACACTTTGGGTCATTTTTCTATAAGCTTTCTTCATACCAGACACCAAATTTACCTCTGATTTTTTCATTCTGACTGTTAAGTATTAGTGCTGTCTTTACTCAGGAGTCAGTTAGTCCTGTCAGTTCTCAGGAGTTGCTGTTTTTTATATAAAGATCACCACCATTATGTGCTTTATGCTATACTGTATGTTTGTGCTATATTGTTTTAATTGTTTAGTCATTCTAAATGTTCTCTACATGTAAAGGTGCATTAGTTCTCCGTCACAGGGCAAAATAAATTAGATCACTTTTCAGTTGATGATATGATGGAATACA
Organism: Heterobranchus longifilis; assembly: GCA_028570985.1. Lineage (NCBI taxonomy): Eukaryota > Metazoa > Chordata > Actinopteri > Siluriformes > Clariidae > Heterobranchus > Heterobranchus longifilis. The sequence continues at coordinate 14,210 of JAOVVB010012818.1, read as the reverse complement.
TTTGAAAACTAAAATTTGAAAACTAAAAACTCCATTAAAGTAGGAATTGATCTTTTTTTTGGGTCCAATTTAACACATTACACAACTACATTAATTAATAACAAAACAATTTTTAAGTTCAGCCCAAGAAAGGTCAAAGTTGCAGCTCTGTTTATGTCACATAATTGGGTCTATAAAATCTCTGGAGCATCTCAAATAAGAAACCTCAACTTCCTGTGTGGAAAAAAACAGTCACAGATTCTATCTCTGAAAATGCACTTTCATGGTAGTGTACAGTATATAAGTGATTTAATGCACTATATCCTTTACCTTATCCTTTTGCTATTCTAACTTTAAGGAGTCTGTCTATTTATGTGTTATCTACATATTTACATATAATATTTATAGTAATAATAATTTCTACTAATAATTTCTACTTTAGAATAAATTTTACTAATAAATTGCTTTAAACGATCTATATTTAGTCATTTATTCTTTAAAACCTCCTGTAGGTTTGGAGGCATGCATTCAAAAAGACATCTGCAGTACTCTGGTGTCACTTGCTCAAACCATGCCGGCCTGATTGTTTCCTGAAAAACATCGTACAGAAATTTGCAACAGAAGTTGCAGTTTACTTGAGAGTTCCCTATTTTCCGCCTTTTTGTGCAGAAGTGGACACTCTGGTTTCAGAAAGCAAAAGTCCTGCCATATATTTCTTCCACCCATTAACTAAACCAGCTAATTAACTATATACAATGACATCTTTTTTTAAACTTTTTTTAAATTAAATAATACATATGGCATCAGGTAATTAAGTAACAACGACAGTCAGTTGTTATTTGCTGCAGAGAAGTTCATTTAGAGTTACCAAGCTCAAAAATCACAGATCAACAGCACCTCAGATTAGAGCTGTTATGAAGGCTTTACAGAGCACAAGTAGCAGACACAGCTTAATAGCCACTGCCGTGAGCACTGTTTTATATTTATGCAGCACCTCTGCAGCAGAGGTAAGTTTTGGTCTTGTTTTCCTGGGAAGGTCTTCATGAGAACCAGTTTCATCATGGTGCTTGATGGATTTAGCAAACGCAGTTAACAATACTGTTCTTGCAAGAACTATTCCAGAAAGGCTGACCTTCATGTCTTAAAATAACAACTGTCTGTTGTTGTTACATAATTATCTAATTCCATATGGGATATTTCATAGTTTTGAAATCCCCAGTATTGTTGTACAGTAGATTGTAGAAAATAAATCACTAAACAAAAACAGAGAAATGTCCAAGTGATCCCAAACTTTTGAGCGGTAGTGTGTATATATATATATTTAAAAGACCTAAAAGACCAGAGTTTCTATTGTACTTTCTGGTTACAAATTTATTGTCCAGCCAGATGTTGCAATAAAATTTCAGTTGATTTGATATCACTTTAATTATAACCAGACTACTGCTTTGGCCCACTAAGCGATAAATGCACATCCTTTAGACTGCTTGTTTGTGTTTCAGTGGTGACAAATATCATAGCTTAAACTTAAGTTAGCTTTCAGCCAGCTACCTCACAAATGTTACATAATTAATAGAATTATACTGGGCCTTGAATAATATTTTGCAGCTGGAACCAGTTTTACTGTGCTTATAGTGTAGCTTAATATGTCACATTTTCCTCTCTATTGCTTTCCCCCCAAAAAAATGTTGTTTGACAAGAAGCTTTTAAAATTTTTAAACAGTGCACAGTTCTTTCTCTGAGTTGCTACCTTATATGTCAAGTGTGCATATTTTACCCAATTACCCGCACAGCCCTGCTCCTAAGACTTTGGTGCTGGATACTTTTAAAGCTGTGTTTTGTGCTTCCAGGTGTTTATAATAGGTGGAAAAAAAAAAATCCAATATGATTTACTTAAATTTATGCTAAAGTTAGTTCTGATCGAGTAATTCGTTATGACGAGAGGCATCCCAAGAGTGGTGATATAGAGCATAAGAGAACTGGAATGTTTCATTATTACGCCACTTCACAAGTGCTCTAACAATCATTAATTATGATAACTGTCAGTTACAGCATAGGTCATTCATGGAGGCACTTTCAGCAAGAACATGTCTTATACCATTATACACATTTTACACAACACTTTGTGTCCTTAATAGTTACTCCGAATTGCCTCTGAACCGTCCATTTTGTTGTGGTCATGGCTTACATAAGCTGCAAAGCTAACTAGCATCTAGTTAACACAAGGCTTAATCCCAAAACCCTCTCTAACCGAGAGCTTAACATAGTTGATAATCTAAAGTGGAAATGTATGAGATTTACTGGACTGTCCACCACCTCCATGTTTTATTCTCCTCAACCTTTGGCTACATAGTGGCGTTAAGAATTTAAAACTACTTTCACCTCTGTTAATTACACTTACTCTTAGTGACCAACTGCTGGTTGTGGAACGATATGTATTGTAAAGGCAAAATAACTGGTTAAACAAGCACGGAAATGATAAGTGTTGAAAATATTTGTGTGTCTGTGGAACTGTTGTATAAAAGTAATATCACACTTGAGGCCATGCTGTTGTACTAAATATTAGCACAGCCGTGATATGTGTCACTGTAACACAGCCTTGCTGCTTCATTCCATGTGACTGGGCTGAAGTCAACAACATGACTTTGAGTGTGATATTGCTTAATTATGTCCATTAAGCTATAATCTACAATATTGTTTTATCATTTAGAACTGTCACAGTACATCATGACACATAGTCCACATAATGTAAAAAAAAAAGAAAGAAAAAAAGATGTTTATTTCAGGTACATTGTGCATAGAGGAAGTACATAGAGGAACATAGTGTACTGCTATCAGGAAGGATGAAGAAGAATGCTTTTAAACCTTGAGAACTGGGAAATCCATTAAAGCTAGTTGGGCATGAGAGAGAACCAGTCCCATACTAATCTTATCCATAATTGTGTATGTCTATGTCAGGTATTTCTGTGGGAAAACTATTGTGTAGAGAAAGAAAACATACCAAGGAAACACAGAAAGCATTGGCATGGGCATTTATGGTGTAACTGATTAAGCGGTTAACTGAAATATTTCAACAGACCTAGAACGGGCCAAGCACTATTTCACAGCTTCGTTTAGATACTGAATGAGGCCATATAAAATCTAATCAACCACAAACAGAGTGCTGCTCATTTTAAGTATGTTCAACTTTTGACACAAGGATCTGTGAAGTCACAAAATTGCAATTTATATCCATAATGATTACTCGTAGCCAAATAAAGTTACACTGCAGTTCAGCCAATTGACAAGCCAGGAAAATTATGACTAGCTTGATCCGTGTGCAAGCTGGCCAACTATTTCATGCTTGTGGCCTCTGGAATGATTGTCTCTGTCCTCTGTAGATGTCATTTCATTGAGATCACCCATTGTTTCTCATAATTGTCAAAAGAGACCCTTAAGTTGAGTGGGTGGCATGATTGCAGTCTAAGGATAGGCTGTTTATCAAGGACCTACAGTGTGGTGTGATTTATCTGTCTCCTACACACCAGGAGGCTGGAAGTAAGAAAAGGGATTTAGAGATGAGTGTTTGTAGCCATGTCTTTTCCCCTTCTGTGCTTGCAGGTAGAAACAGGGATGGTGATACTTGAACTGTGGGACACTTGTTATTGTTGGGGTGGCACTTTGGCACTGCAGGTAATTTCTGCCTTGTAGCTCCACAGTGTGTGTAGCCGAAGGTATGAAGCTAATAGCAGCAGCACAGTGTAAAAAATTATGAATCTCATCTCACACCAGGCCAAACTTTCCCCCCAGCTAACACCAATCAAAATGAAAACTGCTCAATTAGGTGTTAATTCACCCAATTTGGCAACACAAAAGGGGAAGCACACAGTATCAAGAACTAAAGACAACCTTTTGGTGGGAACTATCTAACTATATTCTTTATTGTCATGTTTTGTTTAATAATTTACATTTTGTTAAAAACAAAAGGCCGATGCCTAGTTTTTACTTTAAATGCAGTTACTAGGATGTCAGATGTTGCTTGAACTGGCTTGTGATTGCTGTGATGTCAGAGTATGTTGGAGCATCAGCAAGCAAATTGTATTGATTTGTAACAAAAAATAAAACGAAAGTGGGATTTGGGCTTAAGACATTTGGAGACACTTGTAGAAAATTACCATTCCCTATTTTAAGGACCATAATACAGTAGTCTTTAGTTTAGAACATTTAGTTTTTAGCCATCTTCACTACACACAGTAGGTTTTAATACGGTTCAAAGCTTCTTATAACATTTTTTTTAAAGGAATGAATGTTTGAGGTCAAACTTTTAACCTCTTTTCAACCAGATTTTGCTGTAAATTATCCTGATCCTTGTCATAATTCATAAGGCAACCAACTGTTTTTTTCCCCCTTTTTCTCCCTCACTTTCCTGTTATTACTTAAAAATATATATATAACTCATGTGCTATATCAATAGTTATTTATCACATTATTTGGAGGTGAGTGGAGACTCATGGCCTGTAAAATATTTACTGCCTAAATAATTATTTTGTTATTTTAACTCAGAGGTGTCATGTTTTTTTGCATGATTCTGTATGATGTAAAAAATATATATTTATATAACATTGATTTTGTGGTTTTCTTAGACTTGCTATCTCTTTTAACCTGCATAGTAACTGGTTTCATCCATTGGACAAATTATTAATACATTTGTGAGATCATAACTATGTATATAGTCGAGTAGTATTGCTTTTTATGCAGTACTCAAAGTGTTTTCAACAAGTAGATTTTGTTCCAGCTGTGATTAATAGTTCCTGCTTCATTCCAGGTGACTGGGCTAAGGCATCATGGAGGATTTTAAATATTTGAACTAGTTCCATTATATGAGGTCTTGCAAAAGAGTCTTTGATCTGTGCATTTGTTTGCTGAATTTCTGTTGAATCTCTGAGACATAAAAAAATTGTTATTATTTATACCTATTTCTCAAGAATACAACCACAAGAGATCTGCTCGTAAAAGGCTATCCTTTGCTTTACATAAAGTCTAATTTGTTACATTTACATTTACTCATTTGGCAGATGAAGGCTAAGAGACTTGCTGAAGGACCCAACAGTGACAGCTTATTGTCCCGAGGATGAGATCTTTGCAACCCAGGTGCATGGCATGGTTTTGGTAGGTGCAACAGACCCTAGATCAGGAGTTGTGAGGGACCACTTTTTAATGAAAATGCTTTCATTAAACCAGAATTAAAAATGTATAAGCAAGGCTAGTTTTTCAACCATCTAGTTGAATGGTCCTATTAGGCAAAAGACCAGAGAAAATGCACTATTTTCTTATGCCAGCACTCTGTCTGAGTTGTCCACCCAACTATCTCTCCATTCAAGCAGTGGTTGCAGGCTGCAATTAACTATTAGCTGTAAGGGGAAGGTATATTGCTGAGGACCCCAATCTTTTTGCAACCTACAGGGGACAACCCACCAAGCACAGAGAGAATGTACACTTCAAACAGTGTTATAGTCTCACTCACTCATCGTTTATAGCGCTTTATCCTGTATACAGGGTCACACGGAGCCTGGAGCCTATCCCAAGAGACTTAGGCAATGAGGCGGGGTACACCCTGGATGAGGTGCCAATACATTGCAGGGCACACACACATACACACAGTCAAACATTATGGGCAATTTGAGGAAAGCCAATTAGCCTAATCTGCATGTCTTTGGACTGTGGGTGGAAATCAAACCTGACCAAATCGAACCCGGACCCTGGAGGTGTAAGGTGACAGTGCTAACCACTATGCTGGTTTACACAATATTTACACAATATTTTTATTGTGTTACACAATACTGTAAAAAAATGAAAGACACTCATCATTTTAATAAAATTGTTATTTAGTTCTTATTTTTTATTGCTTGGTGGCGAACAGTAATGGTTGTAATTGTACATTTTTATGATTGTTATTGTTCACCACCATATTAACAATAACTACTGATTGAGCTCTGACATGTAACGTACTGTTTATTTGTGAATATAGCTAATTTAGAATTGCATCTAATTTTTTTCTATTAGGCTGTTCTTTTATTTACTTCAAATTTGATGGCGTAAAAAGGCAAATTACTGTATACTCCTAAACAGTATGATTTCACAAGTCCACCATTATGTTAATCCACCATAGTTATCCAACTCCATTAATGTAATTCTACTAGATACAGTTTTCCTAAACTTTTGACTTCTATATCTGTATGTGCATATAGATACAGCCAGGTTTCTATCTTATCATCCCAACAATTTATCAACATTGAGCCCAGCCCTCCATTTCTGTACTCTTTCATTTTTGCTTCAGACCTCAGGAACACAATGTACAGAAGAAGGGACAGACAGATATTTTCACTTGTGTGTGGTTGACCACATGTGGCTTAGAAGGCTCCTGTACAGCTGCTTCAAATCATGTGGTCGAGAGAAAACTAAAAGCATTCAAAGGCTGTCTCATCCATTATGCATCACTGAACAGTCCTATCTATTATTTAATAGTGTATATGAAGAATCTGATTTCTTTCAAATTTATTTAAGGTCACGGCAAATGAGAATGGTAAGCTAAATGTGGCTCTTTCTGTACTACTGTCCTTAAAAAGAGAGAAAGGGGAAAGTAGGGTGCAAAACATCGTAAAATATTGCTGCTTAACCTGAAGTTCATGTTTCCATGTCATATAGAAATGGGTTTTAAAGACATTCAGTGTATTTTAATTTTTTTTCAAAACGCAAAAATAAAGGAACAATTAATTGAACTTGTGACTTGCGGGATATTCCCATATAATAGTAGCTTGTGATATGTAACTAAGGAGAAAAGACTTTTAGTAAGTTTAAAGAATTCTGGAAATATTCCAAAGATAGTGACTAAGCTTGGGAAAAAAAACATGTGTGTATATGTGTGTGTGTGTGTGTGTGTGTGTGTGTGGTGTGTGTATTTGTTTTATAATTGATCAATCACAGATGGCTTATCTATGTTCTATGTAGAACTTTTAACTGACAGTAAGATGAGCACAAGAAGACAAAACAATGTCTCCCCCAGTTTACTGTAAAAATGAGTCCAAGCTCCTCCTAGGGGAATACAAAAGCTTAAGGTCCATGTTCTGCAACTCAGAGGATAGAATTATTGTAAGTTACCCAGGATAAAGGCAAGAAATTTTGTATGTGTGATAATTCTGCTCATATGAGAGTAATGAGGTAAATTAGGAAAGAGGTGGGAATGAAAATGAATCATATGGCCATGAACAATAGAAAATTTACATATAGCACACAGATACACCAGAGACTGATTTATTGTCATACTACACACTATGTGCAATTTGGAAACTCCAATTAGTGTACTCTGCATGTATTTTGGGAGAAATGTACATAGTGGGAGAAAACCAGAGTGCCTGGTGGTTACCCACTATGTACAGGGAGACATACAAACTCCACACACACACACACCCACCCAAAGGTGGGACTCAATCCAAACTTGAAGCAGTGCCACTATAATACCATGAATTGAATAAATTGAATTAAAATAAATTAAAGAATCCTGTTCATACAAAAAACTGGAGGGATTGCCATTTCTCAAGATCTGCACAAACACTCTAACATTGGGGAAACACTCACCTTTTGCACGGTTTAATATGTAGTCCGTAAATGACAGTGTTAGGGTCTTTGGGATTAATTGACAGGTTGATAACACCTATTTCCACCTGAAATATAAATCTTAACTTTAAGAGCTGGGTATACTGCCAAAGTGAACGGCAGAAGAGACAAGGGCAACTCTAATGCAGCCTCTGGAGAAGGGAAAGTGCTGAAAACACTCAAAGTTCATTCTTTTTTTTATTTTATTTTATTTTTTACAATTTGTAATTTTAAAAAAAACAAAAAACATTGGGTCTCCAGTGCCTGCCTCCAGTTCCCATGGGATTAGGGAATTGAACCCTTTATTAATGTTTCAGAGCTAGAACTATGATTTAGTTTGTTATTAAGCCATTTAAATTTATAAATTACAAATTTACACTGAAACTTGATATTTGAAGTTCTTAAGTAAATTGCTTTAAATGTCAAAAAAGTAAAACAAAAAGATTTAAATCTTTTCATTTGGATCCTCATAAATGACCGAAAAAAATGTTTAAAAAGTGTCTATCTGATACAGTTCAATTAAGAGAGTATTAATTCTATATAATAATGCTTGAGGCAAGTAGACGTCTGAGTCAATAAGTCAACCAAAAGTCAACCAGCCTCATCCCTACATGCATATAGAAAAAAAAAAAAAACATGGATCTACATAAAAGATTATGGCTTTTTTGGAGCTTAAGTTCGGGGCTAGTATATATATCAGGGACTGAAAGGTTTATAAGACATTATTGCTCCTCTAATTACAGCTTTTAAAGTTGTCTCTAAAAGCGAGGTTTGACTATTCAATAATCATTAAATGATCATTAACAATTATTCTGGTCAACAAATAAACCCAATTAGATTACCACTGTGTGCCATCTTGAACCAGATGGCAAGTTCAGATCAAGGCTAAGTGGAGGATGATAAGATTTAACTGCAGCAGAACAACAAGTTGTTGCAACAAAGGGAATCATGACCACTTTAACACAGTGAAACTTTGAAATAAAAGTCCAAAACCTGATGAACTTCACATTCGTAACCCAACATGCTTGGAATCCTGTTGGTTCAGTTAATCAATTTAGGGTATTTTCTCACTTAAAGCACAGAAACAGTGTTTATCAAAATAAACGATAACTTTTTGTTCTGACAATATCATACGACTTGATTTGATGATTTTATCAGTTCTTAGTGTCATGCCTGACTTCCAAATTAACGTGAAAATTGTGAAAGAAACATATTGTCCATGTTATTAATGTTTTTAGAAATTCCTTTATGCAGATAATAAAAAATGCTGTCCATATATGACACATGCATTTATACATTATTAGATATTAGTGTATACTTTACACTATTAGATTATACTCTCCTGCTAGATGTCCAGGCAGGTCCTGTGAGCTTCAAAAAAAACTCAGTAGTCAGGACATTTCAGTACAAAATCAGTATAGAACTTTAGGCCATTTTAAATCATATACACAGCATGGTTCCTAATTTCCGATTTCCAAACAATACTAGAAATAGTACAACAGTTTAAGTAAGTGGAAGATACTATACCAGTTCTATACCTTTGAGTAGCCCTCAAGACATTATTTCAGATTTTTTTATTTAAGCCTGAAAACTGTTTGTCAGGCATATTTGACCTCCCATGGCCATGCAGATATTAGCAGTGAACCTTGCTGGACTGAAAATGTTGGTGCTGACCCTATTCTATGTGTGTTCACTCCCTGCTATCCCTTATCACCAAAATGAGGATGGGTTTTATGTCAAGTCTGGTTCCTCTTAAGGTTTCTTCAAATTGCCATCCCAGGGAGTTTTTCCTTGCTACTGTCACCCTTGGATTGTTTATCAGGGACAACCTGATTTTCTGATTTATACAAACTTTCTTACACATTTCATACTCATTTCCATATTTTTCTTTTGATTCGGTAAAGCTGCTTTGGGATAATGACCATTGTAATAAGTGCTATATAAATAGAATTGAATTCATTTGAATTGAACTGAACTTAAGCATGCTAATAATAGTGAGTCGAAGGCATCCCTGAGACCTGTGACAACTCTGTGTCCTCAGTCTTCTATTCTTTGCAGTTGATTGGACTGCTATTCATTATAATAGTTTAAAATAAGTTATGCATCCTTATTTCACTCTAGCAAGAATCTCTCTCTCTCTCTCTCTCTCTCTCTCTCTTTGAACTGGCTGAACCCTATAACCTCCTGCCCCTCTTTCTAAGGTAACAAAACCCTAATCCCAAAAACAGTCCTACTCCTGACATCTGAACCCATGAAAACTCTTGTACCATCCAGATTCTGTGCCAGTTGACTGGTTGAGGATGAGGTCCTCTTGCTAAGACTTGTTTCCTCTAAGTGATCCCAGTGTTGCCTTGACATGCAAGGTGATAGTGGCTTCTCCACTATTCATATAGCTGTTTATATTCATATAAACATAAGGCATGTGCATGTTTCCCTTATTATTTATTTAAATGCAATTTCTCTAATTGTGTTTACTGATTTGTTTATACTAATATGGATTAATATTTTCAAACTAAATCTATATTAAATACAATTTAGAAAATGTGTCAAATCAAATCCATAGTTGTGGCAGTTGATCCATCGTGCAGACTCTCTTCAGAGCCATTGTTAGTATGTACTAATAATATGTCCTGTTTTTCTTTCGACACTTTAGAACTGTTGGACATAAGCTGAACGCAACTGATATGTTTCTTTTGTCCACAGTGATTTAGCAACTCACTGGAACATTTCATCACAGTGTGTTTCAGAAATGCAATGCAAGATCTTCAGTTGGTTGGTAATACGTTAAATAATATCAAGTCCAAAGCACAAAACTCAATTACTCAGTCTTTCCTTTGGCAATACTCTCAGTCATATTGGGGCATATGAAAAAGACCTACAGTATATTGACTGTTGAAATGACATTATGTCAGGTTTCCTTCTCTAATTATTTCAGTGTGTTGTTTCATTTGCCTCTAATTGGTAATACGTCTCCAGCTCTCATGCTCCAACACTGGTTCCTGTGTGAAGGAGAATGCTGTGCTTGTATGTGGTCCACTGGTGTGCACCTCTCAGCCTCTTAACTCTACCTTGTGGCAAATGCTTTGAAAATTGTGAGCTTTCAAAACTGAATTTAATTTAGATTTATTTTGGCTATATTAAGCCCTAATAACCAAACCAAATCTGTAGACACGTAAACAATCGTCTTTGTAGATTTAAATAGACGATAAGGGTTAAATGTACATGTCATATGTCGTGGAGCACTGTTTGTAAGACAAAAGAATTCAGCCATATAATTCAGAGAGAAGGCAGTGATTTGTGAATTCTTTGACCCAGTGGTCTGCTTCACTGAGCTGATCCCAGCTCCTGACCTGTCCTGATTTTGTCCCAGAGGTAAAACTTAAAACTCTTTATCTCTTGACTCTGTCTTTTTACATACATCACATACACCATGACTCCTACTCTATCCTGATTCTCTGCTCTGTTCCTGTCCATCCCTTTTTGCACATCATTCCTTATACATACATCCAGGACGTCCTCTATGCTTCCTCTACTTCTTAACTCATGCTATCTGCCCATTGATTCTATTCATGATTGTTTCCACCTGTTGCTTGTTCTCTTACTTTAATACATACATTTCTACCTTATTTGTAAAGACTCGATGATAATCTACAGTTTTTAAACTTTTTTTATTTTATTATAGATACATTTCTCCATTTTGCCAGCTTGGCTTTTTACCTAGGCCTGGTGTTCCAAAGACAATTGCTGGACTACTCTTAAATAAATGTGTATCAGGTATGCATTTGCAGCCCAGGCCTCACTCCTGCACCCTCTCATCATCTCTCATCCTTTATACCTCTTAATCATGTATTCAGGTTCGTGGGGGGCCTGGAGACTATCCCAGGAGACTTAGGGCACAAGGCGGGGTACACCCTGGACCCAATCCATCGCAGGGCACACACACATACACACACTCATTCACACACTACGGGCAATTTGGGGACGCCAGTTAGCCTAATCTGCAGGTCTTTGGACTGGGGGACGAAACCGGAGTATCTGGAAGAAATTCACCAAGCACGGGAAGAACATGCAAACTCCATGCACAGGGAGACAGGAATTAAACCCTGGAGGTGGAAGATGCTAACCACTACACCACCGTGCCGCCTTACTCCTGCACCCATATAACATATTTACTTGTTACATTTCTTGTTGTTGTTGGTCTTTTGGCTGCTCCTGGCAAAGGGTCACCACAGCGAACCATCCAATCGGCACACAAGCTTGGCACAGGTTTTATGCCAGATGCCCTTCTTGATGCAATCCTCCTATTTTATCCAGACTTGGGACCAGCACTGCATCCAGTGGCTGGGGTTTGGGCATTCTTATAATCTCAGTGTGGTTGTGGCATTTGTGCCAATAAATATGACCACCTATGAATATTGATCCTACTTTATTACTTTATCTAAAGTAAATGGTTGTTTAGCATCCAAACACTTTCCAAATAGATTCCCTAAGCAGGATGTGGTACTCCAAATACTTTTTAAATGTCAAATGGAAGAACAAAAAGATTTATCAGTTGCATGCCTAGTTTTTGTCTGTTCAACATGTAAAAAAAAATCCTTCAAAGAATATGTTTTGTATTTTTTTTAACATGCTGGTTTCAGCTGTTCAAACAGAGTGCACTATAGAGGCCAGCTTCATGCGCAACTTGCTGGTGTTTATTTCATGCTTTTCTTCCTTGCATTGTCAAAACAGGATTTGGTAATACTCAGGGAGCTACTCTGGGGTGTGAACAGCAAAATGTGTCTCAGGGAAGCAATTACATAGCAGAAGAATCTGTTTCAGAAAAAGGAAGTTTCAGACAAACACTGGAGTAACTTTGGGTTTAGGGTTCCAGATGGTTGAGGTTATTTCGCAACAGGAAAGTTATATTATATGAGATATGAATTGACGTTCAACATCCTCAGAAGTACTAAAATTAAATATTTTTGGAGGAAGCCTGCCATTTTTTTCCTCCATGTTCTTTAAGAACAGAGTATCTAGACACAGAGGCTGCAGAAGTTATTATCTGGAAAAAAGCAGAAGGTTAAAAAAAATAATACTTTTTTACTCTTTTTATGTCCGGAACACATATAGGAACAATCCACTGTGATAAGTTAAGGTTTAGTGGTGGCCATGGTGTCTGAGACAAAACAGTGAAATCTGGTAGCAGTGCTTTCTACCCTGGATGATTTGGCTTAAGAGGATTTCACACAAAAATATAACCCAAATGACTCAAATGGTTCCAGGGGGTTGGTGAATTTATGTTTTCTCAGAGCATTTAAAACTAAGAAGATGTGGTATTACTTTTTATGAATATACAGGTATGCATGAAAATGTTTCTCTAGCTGTGTAAACAGAAATCTTCACACTTACCAAGCACATGTGATGTCGAAACAGACGTTTTTTTTCTGCAATCCTGTTCAGGAGTCAGGACTGGATCCCACAAAGCCCCCATTCTTTCTTGTTCCTTCTTTTTGCCTCTTTTTGTGACCACAGCTCATTTGGAACTTGTTGATCTTAGCTCTCCTCCAGGTTTCACTCAGACCCCAGTCTGCTGGTAGGGTCAAGGACCTGTTTGGTCTGTACAAGTACATGGATACTTCTTTCCAGTGCTGCCCATTACATTTCCTGTTTGTCTGTCCACATGAAGTTGCCTGCATTCTTTCTTTGCCCTTTTGGGCCAAGATTCATGTAGAAATTACACCTTGTCAGCGATATAATTTTTTTGTTCTTGTACTCTAAAAGAACGCTGCTGTTGTGGAGTCATTTTCCTGTGTTGACACACATACAAATCTATGTTAAAATAACACAGGAAACAAGTTCACACAGACAGTAACCTGAGCTATACCTGCTATACCATTATGCCACTCAAGAGATATTTGGAAACGTCTGCATGAATGATGTTTAAAATAAGTGTTCAAAATAAGAGGAATGTTGCTGTGTGACTATCTGTCAAATCTACAGACATTGTACACATAAACTCATAATGCACCTAAATTTTCCAATTTTCCATCCAATCATATTCTGGTCAAAGTGCTTTTTTGATTCTATTTCTGGCATGATAATAATGTGCTATTAACAATGACGGCAAGCAAACAAGCGGTGCCCTTTGGAATGTGTACTGCAACAGGATCAAGAAAACTGAACAGTTGAAATTTGTTTTTCACTCTTCAGTTGCCCAGTTTGGCCTTTGAATATAAACAAGTATCTCTCTTTGGTGTAGTTATGGTGACATCAGGGATATTTTTTATTTTTAAAGCATATTTAGCATGTTTGGAAGAAATCTGATTTGGAGCCATTATCAGTAATAAAAAATAAATAAATATTTTGTCAAAATGTTCAAGTGGTTGTAAAAAATCAGGCAGTGGAAATTCAGATCATGCAAATTTTAAGTTTAACATATTTTATTTAACTTTATGTTTAAAAAAAGGATGTGGAGGCCTCCAAGCGGCGCAGTGGTAAAGCGCTCACCCTATCATCCGGGGAGCGCTGGTTCGAACCCCGGGCGATGCTGTTTTCCTCTCACAGCCGGAGGCACAGAGAGAGCTGATTGGCCGAGCTCTCTCAGGGGGGAGGGATGAGAG
>JAOVVB010012810.1:0-16638 GCA_028570985.1 Heterobranchus longifilis | reverse complement strand
GCATTTTTTTCGAGTTCATACCTAATGTTAAACATCACGTTGAACGTCACGGTTTTAAACATGCTGCTAACGTTATTAAAATGGACGTCGCTGCGGTAGGTTTAGGTTTAAGCAACAAAACAACAGCAGGGTTAGAAAAGAGGTTGTGGTTTTGGTTAAAATCAGTATATTTGAGACATTAAATCACTTCCATGTATCCGTGCCATGTGGCGTTCTGCGGCACGTACATCCCATGATGTAAAATGTCACGTCACATGACACACAACGCACCATGACGCAGTATGTTATGTACCGTACATCCATTTGTTACGTTCACTTAAAAACAACTCGCTGTTTAATTTTATTTTGACACGAACCCCGGTCTCCTGGGTGAAAGTGCTGCGTTCGTTTGCCAACAAAACCATCGGTCCCTACCACGTCTACAATCAAGGACTCTTTGGAAAATGAAACAATTTTATGTGGTAAATCTGCCACCGTTATATGAGCCATGGAAATCGTGAAAGGCAAGAGTAGCTTAGGGGGTGGGGCTTAGTGAAAGGCCAATTACAGATGTAGTTGACCAAATGTCTTAGTTTCAACACTGTTCCACAACAATATGTGAAAAATGATACTCAATTTGTTTCAGTTGTGAAATATTACAGCCTTCACTGATTCTGTAGCTGCAGGGTAAAAGTGTACATTACATACAACACACAAATTGAGATAATTTGTGTGTCATAGTGAGTAGGCTGCTTTGGCAAGTGCAAAGAGGAAATAATTTAGCTAGGAGACTTTTAAAAGCATAATCCAGAGGGTTTTTCCATGTTTCTTTTTCTGAATATAGGACGTATTTTAATGCCTCTGACATCTTAATGATGTTCCTATGCTCTTATGTTGACTGGCTCAGTATTTAACGTGAAAATCCCCCTTAATATTCCCAGAGCAGACACTGAATACACGAAGAGTGTGTACTAAAATTAAATATTGATCATTGATAATGTTGGTTAAAGAAAAAAAAACTGTTGCAGTGATGGGAGTCAACACTCATATTTATGTTTTGAGGCACAGTGTACATTGAAAAAAATGTCCCCTTTCTGGACAATAAAGTCTTTCTATGTCTATGGTAACGAGACTTCATCCTAATTCAGACTGTCCTGATACAACGTCGATGAGGACATGTCCTGAAGTACTGAATAATAAAACAGAAGCATGTCATTTGTGATAAGAAGCAACCTGCGCTGCACTAGAGTGACTCAAGTGGTAAAATCCTGACTCTCAGGCATGGCACATCTGCGCTAGTAACTAAGAAACACTTAAAGTTAAAGGCTTATAAAGTCTTTATGACGACAGCCATTCAAACATCTATGGATGACATCAAACACAGCAGTGATGCCCTGGTTTGTACATTTGCAGATGCGGTCCACACTGATGCCTGTTTTCTTCAGCAACAATAGAACTACAGTTGTTATTCAGGAGAAAATAATGAACGTAGCTTCTCCTCCTGCGAAGATGTATGCTTTATTACCAGCTAACTCATGAGGATTGTCTGCTTTGTAACGCTATCCACACGGCTCTCAGCAGAAAGACAAAAACACAGTGAAAAACATCGACAATCAAAAACAAGAGCTCGATAGCCTAAGTAAGAAAGAGCGTTGTCAAGACAACAAACTCAGGAACATAAGATAAAAAAGAAATGGATGAGGATAATCCCTTACGGGGGAGATAAGAAAATAGAAGTTTTTTTGTTTTTTTTTTGAAAATCCAAACCCATACACGAAGAGAACACCCTTGGCTTCTGGCTTTCACTGAGTTCAGCTCTGACTGTCTACCTCTTGCTTTGGATCCTCTGAGAAAACTCTCATGTTTTTTTTTGTCTGGGTGTCACAGGTGAGCTCACTAGAGCTTGTTGAAACAGAGCCAGATAACCTAACAAACCCAAACAAACACAGGACCCAGGAGACTGGGGTTTCGTCTCCTGGTCGAAAAAATAAATGTAAACAGCGAGTTATTTTTAAGTCAACAGAACAACCCGAAGTACGTAATATACCGCGTCACGGGACGTGGTGCGTCGTCAAACGACACATTATGCTCATATGGTTTGGAGGACTTGTTGGTCAATTTCTGTGATTTCAGAGCACCTTGCATATTTAGATTTAGATTTCTATGGCCCTGATCAGACCTGGCATTAACATGCGTCTTGGTGCACAGCTCTAAGTATTCACATTTATGTACATAAACACGTGTTTGCAAAGACCAGATGCATTGCAGTTTTAACCGGTGATACGCAGCAGTAGTAATATCCTACTTATTCAAGAATTCAGGTACATTTTAAGAAAAAATAAGGCTGTTGTCTACCGGTAGTTCCCGGGGACCTCTGTGCCGCAGACACTGGCACACGGGACGGGCACAGAGCTTCATAGAGCCAGACAGCAGGCACCGACAGTATGATAACATCCAAAACACAAGATTTGCTCCCACTCAAAATAAACAGCCCAAATACATGGACAAAGCCAGCGAATGAGTACATACTTCCACAGAGGACATCAGTTGAGTAGGTGGTCCTTCAGGACACATTCCCGTACACACTGCTAAAAGAATGTGGCCATATGGTAGACCACCTCCTGATGTGGTCTGATTAGATATAATGCATACTGGGTGCATTCACATCTGTACTGTAACACGGATCACCCAAGATGCATGCCACGTCTGAACGTCTGACGAATTAAGCATTATAAAAGATACAGTCACATGTCGTGCCATGCCAGTGCTGTCCGGTGCAAATCAAAACGTACTTCAATATACAGAATACTTGTGCAATCCCCTTGCTATCTCGCTTGCCTTTCCTCATCCTTTGACACAAGATCAGAGCAGATGCTGAGCATTAGTTAGCAATATCCTCTCGTCACAGCAGATGGGCAGCAACAAACACAGAGGCATCGTATTTTCAATCTATTCAATGCTCACACCCCAGATCCCAGCAAGCCCCTTGTATGAAATTACATTCGGAGTATAATGCAATGTCAAAAGTGAAAATGTTGTGCTTTTTCCATAATTCAAGTATATTGTATCTTGTAGGCTTGAGCGTGCTGCTGTAAAGTTTTTACTTTTTACTTTTCAAGCTACAGTGACAAATATGGCAAACATGGTGCTTCTCCACAGAATTCTCTAAAACAACAATCACACACCATAAGGTACCAAGCAGCTGTTAGTAAATGTTACGACTGGTCGAAGCAGCAGTCTGGGTGACCACTTCTACTCAATGGGCCTGTTTCTTTTGCTGAGTTACTGATGCCCCTCTCCATGTAGCCATTCAGAACCACACATTCAGCTAATTAGCTTAGCGTTTTTGCAATTAGCTTTTTAAAGGAGCCTGTCAGCAGCAGCAGCCCACTGAGGAAAACCAAAACACTCTCCCTGCATGGTTTTTATCCTCTTTCCTTTCCACTTTGTGTCACAGTAATTGTCTTTCATCTGTTTCATCTGTGTTATGTCCTCATTCCAACATGTCTCTTGGCAATGCACTCTGCTCCACCAACACAATCCCTCAGCTCTTTAACTATTTAGTCAGGTTTCCCAGGTCAATGTGGACTTTGAAGCTGTTAGTCAGCAGTTCATTCCCTTTTTTTCCCCTCTGCATTAACTTCTGTCTCATTGACAAATGGATACATGCAGATACAATACACCCTGACTGAAGCATATACCTGCAGTCACTATAGTTTTCGAGCATGTTACCTATTTCCATAAAATCCCTTGCCCCTTACTCACTTTTTCTGCATTTAAAAAAAAAACCGATGCTTCCCCATGCTCTACCGTATTGTATATGTTGCAATATGTTGTAACATGAGACAGTAATTGCAGTCATCTCTTAAGGGGTAAAATTCAGAGGCTATTATCTAATCACATCCACTCTGGTGCTGACAATGAAGCATCTCATGTTTTACTCATGAGACTAGTTTATTGCCTTTATTGGCATGTCATGGCCGTGATATGTAAATCTCACACAGCAGAGAAAGCAGTAATGTCCACTGTCTGCTGTTGTTCAGGAGCGTATATTGCAGGTGATCTGCATTGCAGATGAGGGCAGCACATATACGAGTGTCAGGTGAAGAAAGCTAATTTGTTTTCCATCACCACTATCATATGATGTTGACAGGTATGCTCTACTCCTATATGAGCTATTTCAGTGACCTGTAAGGCTGCAATCAGACGCACTCAGGCAATCAGGCGATTCGCCGCAGAGTCGTCCAGCGGTGTGGGAGTGTCACTTATGGCTCATTTGTGTGACGTCCTGTTGTGTACTTTAATCACCCAATGTAGCCCAAGTAGACTTTATATTTCACAATTATTTTTTTCCTGTCGGGGCGTTGTTGTGATCCCTATTCCAACCAAAGTTGAAGGCAGCTTATTTCACAACAGCGACAGAGAAAGACAGAGAGAAAAAAAAAGAGATTAGGGACCGTGCTTTGTTTTGGAGCTTGTTAATCAGCTGGTACATGAATTCCTGGGCAGATAAGTGCTTGAGTTTAGTTTTTTACCCTCATATATATATATTTCTTTATTTTATTTTTATTTTTTTAACTTTCTTGTGGCAGGGATGTTTACTGTTTACTCACTGCCTCAAAATGGACTGACAAGTCTGATTGTCGGTTACATGATTGGCCACAGAAGCGTGACGTTGGGTTGCATTTCTCCAAAAGTTGAATGTGTCTCAGCACCAGAAACTGGTCCGGAAGTGGCCTAGGAAATGTTTCATCAGGTCTGCTATCAACCTACAGAAAAAAACTCTCCATTTCAGCCCGACTTGGAAATCAGCAGCCAACATCAGCAACTACGATTCTGCCCTTGGCCACAAATTGCATCCCTTGGCCTGCGATCTGTGCCCTTCAGCAACACATCACAGACCAGAGAGTGTAAGGTGACTTTTAAATCATGGTGGTGAGGAGTTTAGTGTGCAGACAGCTGCGTGGAGGGTCTGTCGTCATCCATTGGAGAAAAAGGAGTTGGTAGACAGATTAAGAGATGAGATGTCCTTGTTACTGGTGGGTTTTAAATCCAACAGTGGTTTTGCAGTGTGCATAGTGTAATGGAAAAAAAAAAACTGCCAAAGACGCCCACTCCAACAGCATAAAGATGTGGTGGTGACAAGATGTCCACAATAGATGAGTCCCCCACATAGGCTTGCCATCATCCATTGGAGCCAATAAATCCATCAGTGGGTTTGCAGTGTGCATAGTCTAGTGAAAAAAACTACCAAACTGCATAAAGATGGAAGATTGCCACAATAGATTAGAGTCCCCCACATAGACTTGTAATAGATGTGCATTGACCAATCCCACAGGGAGAACCTACTGTGTGGCACATACAGAGAGTAATAGCATTTCAGTATGATCCCATAGAATTAATTCCATCATTTTCAGCCATGCCCTTCCAACAAAAGTCAAGCCTTTTTTTAATCAACCATAAGGACTGGGTCACACTATAGTGTTTCTAATCAGTGTCTGGCTGATTACACTGTTATTGTTGTAGGCTTATGTGTTAATGAGCCCAGTTTCCTGAGAACAGACTGAAATAATCAATTTGGGTTTCAGGAATGACAAAGATTACAATTTTCTACTGCCGCCATCCCAGCTATGCTATATTCCCTTTGGAATTAGATGAATATTGCAAGATTTGACCTTGTTTAGCTCAAACTAATGTAACTTAAATATTAAGAGTGGGTTGAAAACCTCTTGAAAGAACTAGCAATATGCTTTTTTTTCATTTACAAATGTGCTTGGACAGCTAGTTCTGTACTTGAGGCTTGCTGAAGTGCAAACTCCTGGCATGTTTAATAGTCTAGACCAAGCCACTACAATATGCTCAGACTTAAAAGTTATGACAGATGCATTTCATTAATCATAGGTCTCCTGGTGAGCTATAGGGTACAGTCAGAGCTATATGTCATGATAAAATATGGCATGGTTCTTTCAAAACTTGTCCAAGAAAGGGTTGAAGACACCTCTCATTCGAGGGGATTCTTCTGTTCTCAGAATTGATGTTGAACAGTCGACCCTTGATTCAACCCTTTCTTGGATAACCATGACCTGGATGACTGAGAATCTTCACAGACATAATGCAAACTTAGCTTCATAACCACATAAGTCCATAGTATGACGTGACTATTCTAGCACTTGGCACAGAACCCATAGAATTATAGTTTGCATGCCCCTTCTTTGTAATGTCTACAGTACGTTGATGAAAAATAATAGTTTTGAGTTTCAGATATCAAAAATTGTGATCGAGGGCACGTGTGTGTGTGTGTGTGTGTGTGTGTGTGTGTGTGTGTGAGGCCTGAACAGAGGAACACAAAGCTCTAAAGGCAATCCAGGAATAGGAACAGCTGACCTGAATCGCAGGTGAGTCAGAGAGACTGGCAGTAGGTCAATGTCAGCATATGTGTCAGACTGCGAAACCAAAGACAATCTGCAGGGGTTCTGTCTGGTACACACACTGATTCACCTGTGTGTCTGCAAAGGGCCTTCTTCTCTGCAAGCTATTTTTGGAGGATGTTAGAGTATATCATTTAAAATCAATGAAACTGGTTAAATGTAAATTGGTGGATTGTCATGGGCAATACTGGTGCCAGTAAAGATTAAAAAAAAAGTTATTTCTTATCTTTATATCCTTTATTATATCCTTTAATGTTTTGTTATTTATTTAGGTTGTTAGATCTGTTGATATATTGTGTGTTTGTTTTATCAGGATGCATCGGTTTGATTTAGCGCTTTGGTCTGTCTCTGTGAGATTTTGATGTTGTGTTTTGTGTTTATTGTATTGTTTGTTTTTTGGTGAAAAAAGACAAAAAACATTTTTATTTAAATGAAACCTGGTAAATTGACTGCACTTTTCTACCTTAACACACAAAGCGCTCTAAAGTAAGAGTGGGAAAAAGTATTTAAATAAGTAGAAATTGCAAAGAAAGTGACGCAGTACATTTAAGAACACAGTGTTGATGTACAGATGAAAGTTGAAGATTTAAAGAAAATTATTTAGCAGCTGTACAGCAGAGTATGTTTGCAGTCTAATTAATTGCAGAATGTCAATGCAAGTCCAGACATGCAATGCAAGATAGAGATCACAAACTTCTCTGAAATTAAGCAAATGTTATTTCGTATGATAATGAAGTAGCCTGAGAGACGTTCAGGGATAGCCGGAGCTTAGATCCACTATTTGTAATAAAAAAAATCAAAACAATGTTTATTCATTCTACTGTATTTGCTGGCATGGGGTGTAAATTAAAAAAAATAAATAAATAAATATCAGTACTAGATGATTGTAAGTGATCAGTAGAGTGAATACACAAACAAAGTAGCAGACGAGGTTAGTCTATATGTATCGTCTATGATGAATTATGTAACATTTGGCCACGCTTCATTCAGCAGTGTTCAACAGAGTTGGTTTCATGACATCTTTTCATACATAGGCTGTCAACTCCGAGGCGGTGTCTGTCATCGGTCAAAACTGAACAGTGGATATAATGGATGCACAGTATAGGGCTTAACGAATGAATGCATGAACAAAATGACTGCGGCTCTGGAGAGAGCTCTGCTCAGTCACTGAAAATCATTCAGGCAGTGTTGAGGCACTTTTGTTTAGAGCGGAGATGTAAAATGCTATCACCGTCTGGAGGTGTGGATCAGAGTACACTTATCCAATATGACAATAAAGTAATGAATTAATTAACTTTTCTACAGGGAGGGAGAAGTTCATTTGTGACACATCTATGCGTTGAGTTTTACAATGTGAATTCAGTCCGTTTTGCTTTTTTTAAATAAAATAAAATATTGGATTATTATTATTATTGGATACTTTAAATTAATTTCTTTGAAACCAAACCATAAACTGAACTCTAAATATGCCATAACATGCCCAGTTGTTATAGTAAATACCAAACACATTTCCAAAATTTCTCTCCTCTCCATCCTTGCCAGGACATTTGGTATTAGAACACATGCGCACGCACGCACACACACACACACACACACACACACACACACACAGAGAGAAAGGAGGCGGCTTTCATGGTTTGAGAGGCGTTGATAATTTGAGTTGAAATGAGCTTGTCTTCATTAATGACAGTCACTGCTAAACCGTTTATCTTCGTATACCCAGGTTACTGTGCTAAAATGACTCCCTCTATGCAAGTCCTACTAATAGCTCTCTTTAATGTCAAAGAGAGAGCACAGCCCTGGAGGAGAGTGCTTTCTTTCTGCCTTTGATACATTTAAAATATACATGATGCATGCATGTGAATAAATGTTGTCAAAAGGTAAATACAGCCACCGACTTGTTTCTCTCCTGGTTGTCCCTACAACCCGTGTAAGGTGATGACAGGTGTGAGCTAATTAATGTAATTCAGTCAGCTCCAATGGGAATCAAAGTAGAAAAGGATACAAATGATGAGAACAAAGTGAGCTCAGCATGGCCATGCATGGTGACTTAGCTGTGCTAAGCAAGGAACACCATGTATAATCTTAAACTGCACAGTTTATGATGAGGAGACTGCACACAAGCACTGCGAGCACCAAGAAATACTAACATTGTTTTGAGGAAATGTTTGTTATGATATTACAGATGCAAGGAGTTCATAGTTGCTACAGTATAAAAAAACTCCATCCATCTATCCATCCATCCATCCATCCATCCATCCATCCATCATCCATCCATCATCCATCCATCATCCATCCATCCATCCATCATCCATCCATCATCCATCCATCCATCCATCATCCATCATCCATCATCCATCATCCATCATCCATCATCCATCCATCCATTTTCTTTCTTTCTTTTATTGTTTCTTCCCTCCTCCTCTTGTAAAGATGTTACTAATGTCCTGGAGGCCGCTGGGAAACTGACAGAAAAAGCATGGGCACACACACGCACACACACACACACACACACACACACACACACACACACAGTGAAAGTCTCTTTAGATAGCGTTGCTGCCCTGCAGGCGGCGTCACAGACGCGAGCCGTCGCTCTGCTTTTCCTTCCTGCAGCTGATCGTGGAGCACATGACCGTTCATAGACAGCAGAGTGTTTACACACAAACATCCAGCTGTTTACACATCTGCAGCTCTTTGGATGTTAATATTCGTCTGAATCATTAGATCTATTTCACCAGAGTCTCATTCTCTATATTTATTTCCACCCAAAGTAAATCTGTCCCGAACAATTTATTGCAAAAGAAAACAAAAAGCCTTCAACATATAATTATATTTTATGAAGACTATAATGAGGCAGTGATTTTTAACTTCACTGTTGTCATGAAAATTAACTTTGTCCGAGACCTTTTTCTGTCTCAGCAACGAACTCTCGTGAGATCTGGCAACACGGCTCAGCTAACGTCTGCGATCGCCACAGAATACTATTTTTTTAATGCTCAAAATAGCTGTGTAGATATGTAATGTTAGCAAAAATCTAACTTTTACTACACTTTCAAACGAGACGGTGCCGTATCTTTATAAATATTCAATATCTTTGGTATAATTATCAGGCTTAATATCAATTGCTTTTGAATATGATTTTTCAGGATATTTTAATTGGCTTATAACCAATTAAGTCCATTGAGGACAGAGTTAAAACATAAAAGACAAGTACAATTAATTAAATGAGTAGATTCCATGTAAACAGAGTGAGTGGTAGTGCAGAGCTGCAGTGGTGCCCCTCTGTGTTCTACATTGAATATAATTAACAGCGTCACGAACATCAGCGCTGTCCTCCTTAATTTCCAATCAGGCTCCGCACTGGAAGCCTGGGGAAGGTCAAACCGTGTAATCTTGGAGCAGAAGTAATTAGGCCCAGCACAAGATGTTTCTCTTTTCTTGGACACCGGCGTGTCCCTCTGCTCGGAGCTCTTTTCAAGGCGGTGGCGTTCTGGCATTTTGTATTCTGGCAGGAGCTTTGGAGGCTTCCCAGATCTGCAATACTGAAAAGAGAGCATGAGCACACACAGCAGAGGCCCCACCGGAAACAAGCATGTCCCACGATGAGCTTGGCATGCTCGTCTTTTTTAGATCCACAAGTGGGGTGGTTTGTTACGTAACGTCTCATCGTCTTACTAACACAAACATCCGTACAAGGCAGCAGATGGTGTTACCATTTTTTTTTTTTGTCAGATTACAGAAAATGTAAATTTTATGAGGAATGTGTCTTCCGTAACTGTGCACTTTATTTTCTGAATTAATCAGAAACAGAAATATTCAGTATTTGTTCTTTTAAACAGAGTCGTATGTTATTTTATTGCCTTACCTGCACATGTTTCGACTGCTGACTTCCTGCAGTCTGTTTAAAAGAACAAATACTGAATAATTCATCAGGTTTGGACTAAATGAACCTTTTTGGACTAGAATCAGAAATACTTTATTCCCAGGGGGGGTCGGGTTTTGTTACATTTGCTCCCATTCTATAATAGAAATACAGGGACATTATTTAAAATGATTTTAACAAATAGAAATAAGAAATATCTAAACATATGTACGTACATTCTACTACAATGTATAGCAACTCTATATGTGGAAAAATAGAAATAAATATGTAAAATATGCATTATACTATAATGTATAGCAGCTCTATATGTGGAAATACAGAAATAAGAAATATGTGTGTAAAATATGCGTTATACTACTATGTCTTGCAATTCTATATATGGAAAACTTTAGAAAAACTTAAAATATAAAAAATATGTGTTATACTGCAATACAATGTATATGGAAAAATAGAGATAATAAATGTGTAAAAATATGCATACTACAATATATAACAACAGTGTAAGTAATGGGATCAGCTGTGCAGTATAAATTCTAAGTTATTATTGCAGTATTAGCACTCATAAGTCAGTATTGCACAGTTGAAATATATAAATGATAAAGCAGCCCATGTAAGCAATACTGTGTGTGATATTAGTCAGTTTACTTATCATGTATTTTTCTTTCCGGAGAGCAGACAGGAGCTGTGTGTCAGACAGAAACAAATGTGTGAGAGCCGTGCCCGCAGGCAAACTTCACTTTTAGCATTAGGCTCGACAATGCTTAACTAAAGTGCCAAAACAACATGGCGAGGATGTGTTAAAGTGCAGCAGCAATCAGCTCCAGTGTTTTGACTATCCGGGCCAGAGGGGTTACATGGCGTGCCAGCTCGGTGGCCTCTTTTAAAACGAACCTTTAGAGTTTTTGTAGGGTGGGAAAGTTTGTAGATGAGGGGGGAAAAGGATTTGGTGGGTCGAGAGCCAAAGCTTGTTTTTTTTTGTGCTGAATTGTTTGACACTTTGGCACGTGGGATTTGGGGTTGGCGTAAGCTGTCTCTGCTTTATAGGTGCGTTTACATAATATTCCATTAATAATCAGAATAAAAAAACGCCTCAGTTGGAGGAGACTGGCCCGATCGGGAGGAATTTTCAACCGGGTTCAGAGTAGTGGTGTAAATCTGTGATAATCCGTTTAATAGGAAAATATTAGCGCCTAATAATCATGTAAATGCTTAATCGCAATTGTTTCTCTCTGGTTGGAATAAATATATTGTTTCTGTGCATGTTTACTCCACATGGAGGTGATTTTAGGCGACGTAGCGAAACAGAACTGATCTGTAGCTGATGCAACTTTTTTGTTGTTGTTATCGTACACTTTCAGACCAACAAACGCAGTCAGGCGATTCGCCGCAGGGTCGTCCGGCGGTGTGGGAGTGTCACTAATGGCCCATTTGTGTGACGTCTAAACCCCAATATAGCACGTGTAGACTTTATAATTCACACTCATTGTTTTCCGTTGGAGTTGTTACGATTCTGAGATTTCCGAGCGCACTTGAAAGCAGCTTCATTTCACAGAAAGAGGGAGAAAAGGGACGTGCATTGTTTTGCAGATTTCCAGTCAGCTGTTACATGAACTCCTGGACAGATTGTTTAGTTTTTTACATGATTGGTCACCGCAGCGACGTCGGGTTGCGTTTTTCCAAAAGTTGAATCTGTTTCAACTTTTTCGCCGCAGGCCGTTGCGTCTTTTTTCGGCCTGAACAAAATACAACTTGCGTTTTCGCCAGATTCCAAAAAAAATGGTCTGATATTGACGCTATATTTCGAACATTTTCACCGCTTTACCTTGCCGTCAGACGGCCCTTTCCGATGAGGAACAGAAGCCTTTATATCTTTCTCCTCAAAGCCACCAGACTCCTTTGACAAAAACAGTCATTTTTACCTCGCAGAACACAGGAGTTGCTGGTCTACTGCTGCCTCGATCGGTTAGTTTGTGTTATTGTGCGACTTTGGTGAATCCGAACTAACCCTTTAAAACACAAACAAGTGTTGAATTTTCTCCAAAAAGTTGGAAAAAAAACCTACTTCTTCTGTTATATTTCTGGCAGATTAGATGCTTCACAGCGGGCGGAACCACTTTTAGTTATATTATTATATTATAAGTTATATTTTGATTAAATGCTTTGGGGCATGTAAACGCACATATTATCAGATGGCTTTATTTATTTATGTAAACAGATAAGTTGGAATCTCTAATTAGATTAATTTCAGTGGGGTTGAAGAAATATTGTCCATGTAACCGCAGAGTATGTCTCTAAATGTTGCTCTCTCTGTTGGCATGATATAATGCATCATTTGTGTGTTTCTGCAGAACTGTGACTCCTCTGTAACAAAACAAAGAGGGGGAGGAGAACTTCTGCGGTCTGCTTTAAATGGTCATATATTCTGTGAAGAGTCATGAGTTTTGTTCTTTGGGAAAACCAAAAGAAAAACCACACTGATTCACTGTCTGAGTAATAATGGATCACGATTACTATCTGTTTTCCCAGCAGTGTTTGCTTTTAAATTACATCATCCTCTCTCCCCATCCTCCACTGGAGGAGCAGGATGACGCAGACGTGTCCTCCATCATCTTGTTGTTGTTAACTCATCTATCTTCACATAGCAGAACAGGACCAGAAACATAAAACCGTAGTCTGTCCTGATCCAGAACTGCTGTGCGTCGGCCAAGGGTTGTAAATTAGTCACATGGTTCCCACGGGTCCTTGAAATCCTTGAGAGTGCTTGAAATCCTAAATCTAACCAAGTAGTTTTATTTTGAGAAGAAACATTTCCCTCGAAACATAATTGAGAATGCCGTGTCGGGTCTAGGTCTGTCTAACACTTACACGATTTTGTCGACTGATCGATTAGTTGATTTAATGGACAGATCTGAGTTTCTCCACAAAGAATCATGCAAAAGCACCACTTTAAATCTTGTGTTTACCAGAGATGTGCTCAGAAGTTTATTGGAAATAAGTCATTCAGCATGAAAAAAATAGGGCTGCCCCCTCTTAGTCGATTAGTCGACTAATCGGTGGTTTTGGTCTAAGATTTCTTTAGTTTCTTTAGATTTCTTTATCAGTCATTTTTTAATGCTTTTTTTTTCATGTGTTGCTTTTGGATGATTCTTTGTGAAGGAACTCAGTTTTAATTAAATCGACTAATCGATTAGTCGACAAAATTGTATGAGTGTTAGTCAGCTAAGAATTTCTTTAATCGAGAACAACTAAAGAACTCTTAGTCAACTGAGACCAAAATGACTAAGAGGGGGCAGCCCTATATTGACCTGTAGAGCCTTTGTCAGAAATGCTCTTCTGAACTAACTGCACATCTCATCAATTCAAAATCAAAGAGTTGTAATGCTCATTATCTTCTTTTGTACTACTTACCAGGATGACAGGCGTCACAGCAAACATTGTCTCCTTGTGTGGTCCATGTCATGCAGCCTCCTTCAGTCTGTCCAACGCTGCACCAACAGCCCTGCACGAGCAGAGACAGACCCATCATCCATAAGATCACAGCCATGCCGTTGTCAGCTCTCCAGCCTTGTGGGTAAGGATGACACAGCCTCCTTAGAAAGAAAGATGTGAGGTGATCCAATCCAAAAAATATCCCTAGGTAACTAATTTATTTTTGAAAAGGCACTTCTTTTTTGTATCTCTAAATCTGTAGCTTTAGTCTAAAATACGTTCATATTCTTAACCTCAAGCCACTCTGTATTGTTATCAGGTGGAAAAAATGAATCATGTCATATGAAGAAATGTCTCTGTGCTGTGGCCTCTGTGCTCTCTCATAGACATAACTCACCCCACAGCCAGCTGAGCGCGCCGTTCATATACAGGGGGCGTGTCCTAAAGTAGGCCTCGAGTGTGTAAATGACTCATGAAAAAATACCACACAAAAAACCCTAGCCTTCATAGTCTAGTCAAAACTTTAATCCCTACACATGACTTATTTCTTATTCTATATTTTATTATATATATTTTTATATACTGGCTCAAATTGTAGACCATATCTACTGTTTGTTTGTTAAATACTTTAACTCATTAAAGTATTTAACAAACAAACAGTAGCTATGGTCTAATAACCACTACAAATGACAAATTAATGTAGGCTTTTTTTGACATATTATACTATGTTGTATTTTCACTTTTTTCAAGATACTATACTATGGTTTTTTTTACATATACTATTACGCTATTAAGGAATTGGCTGGGAATAGGCTGGCAGTCAAGTTTTAGATGGGTTCATCTGTATCTTCACATACTATACTATTACTTTTTTCAACATACTATACTGTTAATTTTTTCGACATACTATATTTTATTTTATTTTTTTGCGAACTATAGCCTACTTTATTTTTCACTTTTTTGATGTTAGTTCCTTCAGCTTTTTAAACTTTTTTGCAACATACTATGCTATACTACTATACTATACTCACTATACTGTGCCTTTTTTCCACTTTATTCAAGATACTATACTATGACTTTTTTCAACATACTATACTATGTTGTTTTTTTTTCACTTTTTTCGAGATAGTACATGCTGGTTTTTCACTTTTAATGAAATACTATACTGTCATTTTGTTCACGTTTTTGAAGATGCTATACTATGACTTTTTGATTAATAGTATTACTATACTACTATACTATACTATACTATACTATACTATACTATACTATACTATACTATACTATTAAGGAATTTGCTGGGAATAGGCTGGCATTCGAATTGGAGGGGAAATTTAAGATGGCTTCATCTATACCTTCACTTATCTTCAGATACTATATTACTTTCTTTCTTTTTTTTTTACATATTATTCTGTCATTTATTCACTTTTTTCGACATACTGTACTATGACATTTTTTCAGCATTTTTTAAGTTTTTGCTTCATTTTTGACAACATACTATACTATGTAAATTATGCAACATATTTAACAAAATACTATACTATGATGCTTTCTCTGAATTTTTTGTTTTTGCCACATTTTTGATGATATCTTATACTATGTCATTTTTGCGGCATTTTTTAACATACTGTACCATGATGCTTTTTCAGCATTTTTGGCATTTTTGCTTCATTTTTGATGACATACTTTACTGGGACGTTTTTGCGGTATTTTCAACAACATACAATACTATTACGCATTTTCGGCAAAAAATTCTCGACATACTATACTGTGACATATTTTGGGGGATTTTTGATGATTTGATATTTTTTTTACAAGATTTTTTGGGGCTTTTTGGACAACATACTGTAATACATACTGTTAGACTCATTTTTAACATTTTTCACATTTTTACAAAAAAAAAAATCGACACGCTTTTGTGGGATTTTTGACATAGTACAGTATGGTGTTTTTGATTTATTTTTGATGAGATACTATACTATGACTTTTTTGCAGCTTTTTAGAAAACACACTATAATATGACACATTTTTGTCTTTTTCATATATTTGCAAAAACAATTTGCTGTATTATACTATGAGGTTTTTGTGGGATTTTTGACGACATACCATGGCGTTTTTGATTTTTTTGTTTTGATGAGACACTATACTATACTATGACCTTTTATTTGGTGTCAAAAACAAATCAAAAACACCATAGTATAGTATGTCGTCAAAAATCCCCCAAAAACGCCATAGTATAGCATGTGTTTTTTGGCCAAAGATCCCAAATTTTCAAAATGCATCATATTCGAGTATATGGTCTAAAAAGGCCACCAAAAGGCATTGCAAACTTTATTTTTGAAAAACAATTGGCAGAGTATAGCACGCGGTCAAAAATCCACCCATAACCTCATAGTATGGCATGTGTTTTTTGGCCCAAAATGCAAAATTTTCAAAATGCCTCATATTCGAGTACGTGCTCTAAAAAGGCAGCCAAAAGGCATTGCACAGTTTATTTTTGAAAATCAAAATCAAAATCGACAGAGTATAGCAAGCGGTCAAAAATCTCACAAAAACGTCATAGTATAGCATGTGGATTTTGGCCAAAAATCCAACATTTTCAAAATGCCTCATATTTGAGTATGTTGTCTAAAAAGGCCCCCAAAATACATAGCACAGTCTCTTTTTGCAACAAAAAATGTAAAACGGCAACATTTCATGTATCGTCAAAAATCTCATAAAAAAGTCATGCCATAGCATGTGGTTTTTGGCCAAAAATCCAACATTTTCAAAATGCCTCATATTGTAGTATGTTGCTTAAAAAGGCCCCCAAAAGCCATTGCACAATTTATTTTTTGAAAAAAATCAAAATCGGCAGAATACGGCGCGTTTTTCAAAAATCACCCAAAAGGTCATACTATAGCCTTTGGTTTTTGG
>JAOVVB010012776.1:0-16639 GCA_028570985.1 Heterobranchus longifilis | reverse complement strand
GTGCTGATTAATGAGTTGCTGGTTAGTTTAGAGATCTGAGGCTCAGATACAGTAAGACAGACTGATTGCAGAGCTTTGCAAACCAACTCATCCTTAAAGAAAGGGTTAGAGAGCAACAAATTGCATCTTGCCGGATCAGAGACTGTGGACTACAAAGAGAAAAAGTAGTAATTGCTCAGAGGGGGAAAATAGCCTTGACATCTTTTTTTTTTTTCTTCTCCATTCTAGTCAAATGACTCACAAGGAAATCTCTGTTTTTTAATTCTTTATCCACACAAGCTCAAATTTCATCCTCACCCTGATTCTCAAAGGGAAGTTGCCTTTTTGTGTCTTTGTATAGAAAAAGTGGCAAAAAGTTGTGAAGTACCTGTGATGGGTGTCCCCCTCTATCGCCCTCTAGTGGGCTGCCGAGCTACTTATAATCAAAGCTGCAGTTTTTGTAGCTCCCACACGTTTTCTCCTGTTTTTTTGTTTTTTTTTTAGTAAACTGCGCTATTAATCTCTAGTGTTATTCATGGTGTCAAGGTCTTTCTGGGTATAGATCAATGGGACAAAACTTGACGACGTCTCCATGCTTGATAGCCGTATTAGGTGATTTAGGCTTTCCTGCACCTATTTCATGAAAGTATACTCACCCTTTTCACACAATGGTCTCTTCGAAATCCAACATGGCAGTGCACCAAAATCACATTTTTGGGACTTTAAACAGGTCAGGTGAGAGTCAATTAACTTTGTCGACGTCACTTTATCTATTATTTTCTGCAAGTAATAGAAGTTAAAACACACCCCCATTTATTTTTCCCGTTCAGGACAACCCAATTAAATAAAATAATTAACCACTCAAGTGTGGGTTCGGGCACGGCTTGGATGAATGAAAAACGAAAACAAACAGAACCCAAGGCATAAATTGAAATTAAGGATAAGGATTAAGGATATTAAGTGAAATGTATTTTATCCTAATGCTCATGAGGTCAGTAGCTGCAGCAGTTCTCATCCTATTGTAGTCACAAGACCCCATTATTTTAAAGAATCAATTGTTTAGGGACTTGCTGCAGCATTGATTAATGTAATCTATCACTGTGCGGAGTGGGGAGACTGGTCATTTTTCCTTACATGTGTGTACCTTTATAAAGTCACATTCAATGCAGTTTGAAAATAGTTTCATTCTGCAATTAGATGTCCACAGGAAAAATGGTGCACAGTAGTGGATTCCAAATTAAAATGACTTAATGGATGTGTGAAATAACTTTATTAAAAAAAAATCAAGTTAAGATACTTTTCTTTCTATAACTTGCTATAGTGAAATCTTCTAAATAGTTTTTCAAATCAGGAAAATGTCATTATGCCACAATTTTGGCAGATGCTCCACTATTTATATCCTCTATCAACATGTAAATAATTCAATTATCTTTATTTGTCAGAAATGCCTAAATACACCATCCCCCAGATATCGGCATTTAAATTCAGTCTGAAAATGTATTCAATCAATGTAATGTCTTAATAAAACTTATTCTGCAAGGGGCACATTCCTCGAACTCCACATCACTGCTCACAATGTTCTATTGAAGTCTTGCAGTGTATAGCTAGCTTTATTTTATGTCCTTTGATTTACTGTGGTGGTGCACCATTGAATTGTTTATTAATGACCCTTGAAAATAGTAATACTCTGTTAAAAAAAAAAAAAAAAGAACAACTAGAATTCCTGTTGTTGCAGTGACTTATGTCTAGATATATGTGTGCATCCTCAAACCCAGTACTATTATTTTTAAAATGACAGGGCATCAAAGAGGTGGAAAAAAGCAATTTCGTTACCTATTTAAAAGTTTTTTTCCTAGGTGCCCTTTTCCTGAAGTGTTATTATATTGTGATTTAGCTGAAGAGGTTCATAGGTTTGAAAATTCATCTCAGCATTAACAGCCATTTGTATGGCGGCAATGGCCTGGATTTACAGTCCAAAGTGGAATATAGTGAACATTAAGCTGGATATATGGGAGAGCTTTATACCTTTTCATTAGATTCAGCGGTCTGGCCAAAACAGACTTTATTAATCCAGGCAGCTGCTGTGCACGCACGCACGCACGCATGCACGTATTTTAGCAGCAAACCAATATCATATCTTTTAACATGCCAAGAGAAAATGTCTGTTTTGGTTGACTCGTTGCCATGTTGGTTTAAAACCCTATTTTTAAACAGTAAAACGTTGATTGCGTCATCATGGTGCTGAGAACAGAAGGCTGCAGGCTGGCTGGCAGCAGCTCAAACCTTTCCTCTTTAATAAACACCCCTTGCTACTGGAACCTGCGGCACCAGTAGCAAGGGTCCGTCTCTTCTGATGTTTATTTTGGCTGTGTCTTTAAAAGAGACATTTGATAGTATCAAGAAAGTGTTGACATGTCCAGTCGCCTCTGCTGTTCTTGAAGGCTGTAAAGCTAGTGTCGCCGTGCAATCCCTGAAGTGCAACGCACACCGGCCACGCAGGAGAGCATCATGTCATGTGGGGTGTATTGATTGATGCCTATAGCACACACCAGAGTTGTTATACAGACAGTAGGCAAGGTACAGTAGCTGGGGTTTGGCCATCTGGGGAGCAAATTTAATGAAAGTGCTGTATTTCTTGAGCTGAAGCGTGTCAAAACCACGAAAAGGACTTTAACTTGACCCTGGTGGTGTGCATGCCTACATGTAACACAATGGGTGTGGGTGGTTTGATGCATGTCATATGCCGCTGGTGTGTGTTGCCCTTTAGATTTCTAGCCAGTTAGTGTTGGGCGTAGACACAAGACAAGACCATTTTCAGTCTCACAGTAACCTGACAAGACATTTTTTGGTTGGTTGACCACAACCATCCTCTGGTTTAAATATGATTATTTGCAATTTTTTAGGGAATTCATTAGTTAGCTAAGCCTGTCTTCATTATTTAAGAAATATGTGGCTGTATAGTTAGTACTACTGCAAGCATAACTGGTTTCTGCATCTATTGTATGTGGGGTGTACTGAGCAAAATAGGAAATTTGAGCTGTCAAGGTACATACACATTGCACAGAGGGTGTCTGGCGTGGTCAATAAGGGGTCAAACAGCAATTTTCTTTTCTCTGGGATGCCCTAACAGGCTTATCCAACCAGGGGTATCCCCTTTATTTAGGTTCTTCTGCATGCAAACATGCAAAAGAAGAGACCTTTTGTGCTTTTGTGATGGTGCCAGATGTGGCTGCTTGGAGATTTTAGGAGGAAAACAAACGAGAATCACACAGTCCATGGGCTCAGAGAGGACACTTATTCTATATCTATAGTAAACACAGCAACATTTGCAGTTGGGAAAAAAAAAATCATTGTTCTTTTCAGTAGACAGGGAAAGCACAGTTTCCGACAGTTAGTCGTAGTTCGTTGTCAATGGCATAATTGAATAATTTATTAAAACCTTTCTAGCAAAAAAAAAAACATGTAATCATGCCTATATTTGGTTATAAATAATCAAATAAATAATAAATAAACTGTGGTTGACATGTGAGATTTTTCATTCATTCAGCATTTATTTACACTTGGACTTGTGGAATAAGGGCCAAAATTACGCAATGAACAAAAGCAAAAAACCAACTCCTGTGTGGATGCCATCATACAGCATGTGGCAAGCAGATATGTTGTCCCTGCTGCCCTCAGTATCCAAAACTGTGTGAAGGGCTGTGACATCCCTGCTGTAGAAGCCACCTGCCCTCTGGTAACACCCCGAGGCCCAGAGAAGACAAGTTGCCACAAGTTTGGACAGTGTGAGGATGGCAAGAATCCAGCAGCCCTGTGACTCCATCTCAAAACTTTTTCCCCAAGAGTAATCAAACTGAATTACTTTAATCTCATCCTCTGAATCCCTGAAGATGAATGTCTGGATGAAACATTTGGTCAAATCAGCAGTTTTTGCTTCAGTAAATAAGACAGGAGTGTGGAGCAGCCCCCTCTTCGCCAGTTAGCTGACTAATCAGTTGTTGGGGTAATTTTTTAAGGTCTTTTAATGAGGAATGACAGTCGCATCACAATACTCACAAAAATGCTTGGGTTTGTAATAACCAGGTGTTCCTATAATATAATCTAATAATATTGCATTCATATGTAGAAAAAAAAGTCTCAGATTTGATATTAAGTCTCCTGTCTCAAGGTCTGATTCACAAAAGATACTGTGCAAACACGCCCATAAACTCTGAGTGCAATCTGCCCTTTTTGTGCGTCTGATTGCAATTATCCAGAACATTGACGGAGAGAGAAAAAAAGACATTTTCAGACCACAGTTAGGGGTGCATGTCACTCGTTTGCTTTGAGAATTACACAGCTTCTTTTTGTCTTATTTGTGCAGGTTTAGTGGCCACAAAAATTGCACAATCGTTTTGTGAATTTGCCTGTCAGTCATTGATGTGACACAATGCACTCACACAGAACAAGTGTGTGGTCATCGCCACAGCATAGCAGTATTATTGAGGTTTAGGTGGAATAACTGGGTAGTTTTATTCATTATTAATAGTTTTAGATGAAGTGATACATTTTTTTAATGATATGATCACAGCAAGTATGAAGACTTTTGTTGCTTCCTATGTGAAAGGAAAATGTTGCATTCTGTATTAAAGGTGAGGCTGACTCCTGCCAGCCGTGCCCCAACTATGAACCCTCTTTCAAAGTCACAAAGTCACATCTTTTCCCTTTGCCATCTTGATAAAAAATCAGAATCACATGGGCCTGCTCAGCATTTGTATACATGCCACAGAGCATGATTGTATCTTAATTGCTTAGTTGTATCTGTGTGGAAGCATCTGCATTCGTTATGTTTCTCCATGCATTTATTCATTTTTTTCCTTTTAATTTATCACCCATCTGTGATAATCATCTAATATGGAAATTGTATCCAAAAATCACACCTTAAAATAATCACATATAGAATATGAAGTTCAAAGCAATGAATTATTTGCCACTACAGGACTAAACTCCTCATATGTTAAACCGAAAACTTTAATTACAGCTTACATGAAATCATTCATTTGGACATAAATTGTGGAACGTTAACATACGATCATATCGTCATGATATCATTCAGCTAAAAGTTAATAAATGATAATATTTATGCCCAGTCATAGCACAAACCTTCATTAAATATGACAACATAGTAATTGATAAACTTTAAGACCAGTACTGGGTTGTGCAATGTGGAGGAACTCATTACAAGATGGTTTGTTTCTACTATTCTCTACATGTATCATACTCAGATTTTAGAATTATATTCTAATTATAGTTCAAACCTTAAAAACAGATATAAGGGATGTTTTCTACACCTTTTTATTAAAAAAGAGCTCAATATTTTTTTGCTGCGCAAATGAACAAACTTAACTTTTTTCTTGAGTTCAGGACTGCCTTGAGTCTGGATTTCATTACAGCTTCCTCCCCGCAGCCTAGCACTCTACGCCCCCCACCTTCCATACTTCACCATTGTAACGCTCTGTCAAGGTTATCTATGTTGTCCTGTGAATGTAAATTAACAGAAGATCTGCTATTTAGTGGCAACTTTGATGCCAGGTGCCTCCACCGTGTACAATTAATGCATTTTTAGCATTCATGCCACTGTGTAAATCCACTGGGAATGGAACTTTGTAACCCTGAAACTGTCAGCACTGCATGTGCAAAATGCAAAATATGATCCCTCAATTTCCAATCATCTGTACCGAAATAAATTATACCTGCTCAGGTATGAAAATATGAAAGGAACATGAAAATGAAAGCCTTAAATTACTTGTGCACTTCACATACTATCCATCTGTTTGAGGCTAGCCAGAGACCATTATGTACAGACAGTCTCTAAGGAAATTGGACAACTGGGAGTTCTAAGTCAAAAAACTGAAGGCCTGTTGTCAGTCGTATGGCACATTCCTGCTGCATTATGTTTCCCAATAGTTTTAAGCTGTAAATCCAGCAGCATTTGCAGACAGAATCCTTCTCACATTGTGACCTAAAATATACTGTATTTTTCCCCAGAATTGTCATTATAGCTGTAATCTTCACATGCCATCTCAGGGGGGTCGGCGTCTTAGTCAAGGGCACACTTGCAAGAATATAATCCAGCTGTGATTGAGATTCTGATGGCCTTCCTAACCAGCAGTAGAAAGGGTAACGCCTGCACACTTACTCCATTAAGCCACACAAAATGTATTTGACGTTTCGATCGGGAGGATCTTTATCAGGTCAAAATGTTTGTCACATAGAAACCACACCCATATATATAGTTATGGCACATCAATAGGCTAACAAGCTCTCTCAATGAATGCAGGTGTGGTAACAGCAAGGGGATGGATCATCCAGAAACACATGACATATAACTTGAATCTTTCAATAATATTACATCTTGATTCAGAAGTGTGGAAGCAATAATCAGTGTTAAACACGAGTCATACTGCAAAGAACATAACTCATACTACAAAAACTCAGTATTAAAGTTAAAAAACACAACATAAACATCATCACATCCATCAGGCATATATAAATACCACTATACATATGAATCATCTATGTCCAGCATGTGGCATTAAATTAAAGGGTCAGCCAATAGAATCACAGAAGCAAAAAGGACACATAGGTCAAATAGAGTAAAGGTTTTCTGACCAGCAGACCATCGCTACCACTAATCAAGTTTACCAGGCTTACCTGTACTGGGGATGCGGTTCATAAAAACTCATGTAAAGCTTAAAATCTGCTGTATTGGGCGCATTGGAAATCACCTCAATGGATTTGGAGCATGGCCTTTTCTTCAAGGGCACAGACGATGAGTATGAATGATTTCCACAAAGACAGCCAGATAAGGATGCAGACACAAACACACATGCCATCTGTAAATCCCGAGGCCTCGGGGATTGACAAACTGCAAACCGTATAAGGAGCTGGAGTGAGCTCAGTGCAGTTTGTTAGGATTATACAAGATGAAGCTTCTGGAAAATATCAATAGACTAGATTAGTTATAGTCACCCCCAGGGGGAAATCGTAGCAACAGCAGGTAGTAATGGGATGAATCAAAGAGGAATAGATAAATAAGAGAAAGGCAAATGGGGATTTTGTAAACATACACACAACAATTTGTACATGTGAATAAACATGCATGGGTAAACAAACAGTCAGTCATATCAGAAGCAGCAGAGCAGAACAGAGGAAATGAGGAATATCAGCATTATGAACCAGGGCTCTACAACGGAGGATCCACAGGTCCTAAAGAGGTTTAAAGTTTTTCAGAATGAGCTAAAAATACTGCAGTAATGACATATGTCTAAAAACATGAATTTGCATAGCATGTACAGTTCATTCATGCAACAAAACACAAAGTAACAACAGGACATTAAATTAACTTTTTATTTTATTCTAATAACTTTTGAAAAGTTTTTTTTATTTTAATTATTGATGATTATTCAATTAAGTGTTAAATCTATGACATGTTTGAAAATAGTGAAACATGCATCTTGTTTTGTCCAACCAAGATTCCAAAACCCAAAGATTTGCAATTTACAATTATGTTATATACAGAAAAAAAGCAGCATTCTCTCATTTTAGAAGCAATAAAAAGTAAATATTTGACATTTCTCCTCAAACTATTTTTATTGTTTTCATTTACCTTATTTTCCTGAAAACCTGCCCTAGTGTTAAGGCTTGCAATATTCTATATTTGTTATCATCAACAAAACCAACGTGCAGACCCAAACCAATGAATGAATTGATCCCACTAACAGGTGTTGTTAGTGTGCATGACATACCTTATACAGTACCTATATTGTGATCACTGTATATTTGTGATTTGTGAGCTGTTTTTAAAGTTTTCTATCTTCAGTAGGAGCCAATAGATTTGAGTGCCTCAGACCAAGTCTTAACCCTAAAATAACCCCAGATGGGACATCCGAGTCCCCATGATGTGACTGTGTGAGTCCTTGTAATGTTGTGTATACAATTATAAACCTTATCCTGACTCTAACCATATACTGTTTGCACTCTCAAATGTGTGAGGGCCCTCATATATTTCCTAGCCCCTAAAACCAAAAAAAGTGGACAAAAATGTTTTCTAATTTTCTAAACATGTCCTGATTATCGAGGTCTGAAACTCAAATTGGTCCAACTGTTTTGGTCAAGCACACCTGATATCAGTTTGTATTGTAGTCTTTGTACCTCTGTATTTTTATCCAGTGAATGAGTTGTATAAAAATGCAGTACCTGCATCCTACTGGTTTAAATGTATGCATTAGATGGAGGTCATTAAAACACTCTTCATTAGACACTCAGAATGAGTTATTATATGATGATTATTTGAGTAAGTTGGTTGTTCCAGGGCTCTCCTTCTCTCACTTCTCTGACTTTCTTTGGTCTACACTGTGACTTGAGGTGAAAAGTGTTTGTCATTGCTCTATCTCTAATCAAATATGCTGCTGAGGCTGCGTTGGCCCCTCTATTGGAAAATAAATGTGCAATCTCAATGGAGCTAACCTGGATAGATGCAGCTCAAATTAAATGAATAATAAATATATGCATGAATATATTTTCATCAAGCTTTATTTTCCGGCATTATGAATGTCCTAACTAATTATCATTGACTACAGCTCTTCTCAAAAGTCAAGAAGAACAAAATACTGCACAGGTCTTATGTAAAACTCCATCCTGAACTATTACCCTTAATAAACTGATTTACTGCTGAAAAGATTAGCTGATTGACAAAAAGCTTCACGGATCAATCATTTGTCATTCAATAAGCTAACATCCCAAAAAGAGTTTTGGTCAGACAAAACAAGTAATTTGAAGATGTCACCTTGGGATATAAGACATTGGACATTTTACTGCCTAAATCATTAATCGACCCATTAAAATGAAAGTAATCTGTACTTGCATTCTTACTGTGAGCGTAACACTTTGCAACAGGGGGCCCTCATTTAAAACAGATTTATTTCCAAGACGGACCTGACCGAGAAAGCAGCATAAAGACATTGTTACAATGCCACAAAAGAGCATAAATTGAAGAGACTGTCTTCCCCCTAACAAAGCACCCACATAGGTCCTCAATTACGACCCATATTTAGGTTTTATTGTTAGGCGGCACCCTCTAGTGGCTGTAGTAATTATGACCGGGGCATAGCAGGAAGTCATGTAATGTAGTATTAAGCCTATAAAGTCTGTTTAGGGTGGGCGGGAACATTGGTGGATGGGTCAAACAAACTTTGACAAGTTATTTTTTACTTCTGTGTGACATACATAATTACATCATGTACTGGAAGTGAAGTAACATAACAGTTGTACTGATTTTAACCCAAACCACAATCTTTTTCTAAACATAACCAAGTCATTTTGGTAAAATGACTGTGATTGTTTCACAACATTATCCACATATTTAAAACCACAACTGTTATGTTTAGGTATGAAGATGGAAATGCTCCTGTGGGTCATATTTCTTGCCACTGATAGTAGTGTAAAGAAATGCTTCAGTGGGTTGCGTTAGAGGGTAGATCAAACAACCTATGTGGTCATATGGGAGGATTTCTTGAAATTGTAGATGTTGCTTTTCAAAGCCATTCAAACGAATTAAAATAAATTAGAAAAGGGGTTGTGCTCCATGATGCTGATCAAGTTTTCAGTGCCCATATATACTGTAGATACTGTGAAGAGTCACTTTTGTATGTCAGGCAGGACATTGAAGACTGCAAGTGCTCTGTCTCTGCAGGACAATTTTCAGTAGCAATGTCAGGCACCATGATCACCTGATCTGATTCAGTGACCATCTGGAAAGATTGTGCAGTCTGTACCTGCATAAGAAAAGATCAATCATCACTGAGCACATAATGCCAGTATCCATAGTTTCATATTTACACTTCCTCCCAGAAAGGATTTTATTATCTTTTAAACCATTGGACATAATTCAAAAGGGACTGACGTATGTATATCTGTGCATCTCTTTTAATCTCTATCTCTCTGTATGAGCAAGACTACACCTGTTTCTATTTCCCACTGCCTCCACACTCGTCATGATGATGTAGGGCCAACCAGCACCTTGTATGTGCATTATACGACGGAACAGATGGCCACACTCTGCCAAAGCCAGGGAATAGTATAGATTTATTCCGTAAGGATCTGACACCTTTGCAGTCTGATAATCTCTAAGTGGGGAAAAAAAAAAAAGATTTCTCACCCGCTAATGCACTTGAAGCAGCACATGACACCTTTTCATTCACACCAGCAGCCTGCACTATTCAAGGTCAGATACAGGAAAAAAGGCCAGGGTCAGAGATCAAAGGACATTGCAGTGATTGAGTGCACTGAATTACATTAACATTTATTTTTAAGGGTTTTGTGGACCGTGTTCAGAACCCCAAATTACTCAGACGGAGCTGCTCAGAGTTCAACAACAGATACACTTTTTTTTCATTGTGAAGCTCAATGTTGCATGAAAACAGCCAACTTCCCTGGGGAGCATGAAGCTGTAAAAAGAAACCATAGGAGAGCTTGACCTAGTGTATAGGGAAATCACACTTGGATAGCTAGAAGATATTTTATGCCTCATTAATCATACAACATCAAGTGGAAAAGGGGGGGAAAGTGTACACTGAACATGTTCTACATTCACTGCTGATTAAATCTCACCAGACAAGTGTTTTAAATGGCCGGTTGCCACAACACCAACAATAAACGCAACCATTATTAAAGATTTCAGCGGTCAAGGGTCAGAATATATCACACACTGCAACAGTTCTGGTTTGAGCCATTCCTGCACAGTCACAATAAAATTAGATACAATTAGATGATTTTCATGTAAAATTAATTATTTTACTTTCGAGAGAAGAGCATTTTGTCAGTTATCTTATATTGCAGCAGCAGTTAGGACATGTTAACTCAAGTCATTAATACCATCACATCTCCATTGCACGCAACCGCATTTTTAGTGACAATTAATATGAAATTGGTTTACACTCCCTGGTTTATGACAGACGGGGAGAGAGCATTGTTGCTGTGCCTTTAAGCACCCCCAACAATAAACCTGAAGTCTCGGTTGCATCGTCAGTATAAATAGTGAGACACTGAGCTATGACAAGGTCAATTTAAAATGTGTGCAATATTGTGGACATAACTTTGAGTTTTTAAAAAAAAGAGTGTTGATGATTTGAACGAATAACACAGGATAACAGCATGGTAGGATATAAACTTTTTCCAAAATATTAAAATGCAAATTAACTACAAAACTAACTGTGATAAGGGCAGCCAGACTCATTTCTGTTCGTTGCTGCAACACTCTCAGCTCTGGTTCTGAATGTTAACAAAGCCGGCTCAACTACATGTGGATGCTGGTGCAAACTGTTCAGCTGCTGACCAGTGTGATTGACTCTTCAGCTGACAGTGCTGTCAGCTGACCAGCAGGAGAGACGCTCTGTGGTGTGATCCGATTTTATGGAGCTGTGAGCAGGACGCACACTTCTTATTGCTTTGACATTGTGGAAATCTAATGTCATGTAACTGACAGAAACAATGTGAATTGTTAGAAGCCATAGTTAAATATGTAATACAATAAAAGGCAAAATAGCAAGTAAAATACAAGGCAAAACAGACATTAAATACAGGTATCAAGCTAAAAACATAAGTCACTAAAAAACTACATGAAAACAAGTCCAAACAAATGCGTCTTATTCTGCTTTTTGAGTATCCCCTGTTTTCACAGATCTTGAGTCCAATGGGAGTGAGTTCCAAAGTTTCCGAGCTACAACCTCAAAAGGACCAAAGTCTCCTTTTGTTTTGAGCCCGGATTGAGGCACAAACAGCAAACCCTGATCAGAGGAGTTCAGAGACCTGCTGCTGATGTAGGGCTGCAGACGCTCTGTAATGTAGGCAGGTGACTGACCATGCAAGGCTCTAAACGTGATCACAACCTTGAACTAGATTCAAAATTTGATGGGAAGCCAGTGAAAATCAATCAAAATAGGCGTAACATGAGACCTTTTGGAGGACTTGGTCAAAAGCCCTTGAAGGCGATTTAGCGAAGTCTTGCTAAGGCATTTGAAAAGGGAATATGGGAACATTGATGTAGTCTCATGGGTTAGGTCACATGTGTGGGTTGGAGCACTATTGGCACCAAACAAAGGCTGAAGTTTCTACACCAACCCAGGCTCTCATGAAGGGCAGTGTGGGTGGTGAATCATCAGAAAGGACAGTGGAATTGGCACTAAAGGTTGTGAATGGAGTTTTATCAGAGCTGATTTTTCTGTGATCCACAAACCAGAGCTGGGAACTGAGGTGTTGTTTGGGGTTTGGCAGCCAATGAGGGGCTCCAAAAGAAACAAATTACTAATGTTTCAGTAGTGCACTTAATATGTGAGCTTTACTGTCCAAAACAAATAATATGACTCTAATCTGCAATGATTAATATCTAATTTAAGCAACTAAAGCGACTTGGTTAAGGTGAGAGAAATGTTGCAGATGAAACCGATGTTGAGTGGGAGACAGGATGCAAACAGCACTCAGCTTCAAAGTTATAGACTTTGTTGAGTGAGCTCGACCTCTTACTTGCTCTACTTTCACCCTTGGAAGGTCGCTTATCAGGATAGCATAAACATCAGATGTTTTTAGTGATTAAACAAATGGCCTAAGCCGTTGTTTGCTGACGAGGACAGTCTTTCTTTCAGTGATCATTAATTTTTATGTTGCTGAATCTATCACATCATTAAATTCATTGCAATTAATGATATTAAAAATAAGATGTGACGAAATTGAAGATACAGTGAAAATAAGTATTGCTATTACCTCCAGCAGACACAAGTCATACAAAGCATCAATAGAAGAGTGGCTATCAGGTCAGGACTTGGTCCTTGATGGTGTTAAATCATCATCAAATATTTAGTTATAAATCAGTTAAATCCTGAAATCGGGTTAGTGACATTTGAGAAATAAGGTTTATTTTACAGTTTTACTAAATGCATTAAATATTTCTGAAGGTGTCTGTCCCTCCTCACCATGTACCCTTCTCCTGCTCCCTGGAGTATGATGGAGATTCTTTATAGATCAAAGCTGATGGGAATGGAGGTCAGGTAGAGTGAAACGACTGTGTGGCTGCCCTGAAGCATTATGGTCATCAGTGGGTGCAGGTACTGACATGAAATGATCGTTCTGATGGGAGCCATAGAAATCTGGACCAAACCTGAGCTCATCCTCAAAATATCAGCTTGTGTCTAGCTAGGCAGGGAGCTTGTGTTTTGGTTCCTGTGTACACTTCTCAATGGGGATGGAGATACACGTACTGAGAGGAGCCATAAGCAACCACGACTAAGCCATGTTGGCACAGGCGTAAGTGTTTTTCCACAGCACTCCAAAGTAAAAGGTGTAGACGACAATAAAGCCTGTCCCCTGCAGCTGACAATTAACAGCTCTACAGCTTTAACAGCTGATATCTGAAACTAAACTCCAA
This sequence comes from Heterobranchus longifilis, assembly GCA_028570985.1. NCBI lineage: Eukaryota > Metazoa > Chordata > Actinopteri > Siluriformes > Clariidae > Heterobranchus > Heterobranchus longifilis. Next base: position 3,201 of record JAOVVB010012776.1, on the reverse strand, counting down.
ACAACAGGTTGGCTCTGATAATAAGTAGGGCTGGACCCGATAGGTATTTGGTTTTCGATTTTGGGATTCAGATATATATATATATTTTTTTTTTTTTCAATACTGTAGAATAACAATTCTTAAAAAATAATGCTTTTAATGCAGTTCCATGGTGTTCCTCAAGGTCTTGGTGTCTTAATGTAGTATTTTGGAGGAATTTCTGACCATCTTTATCAATTTTGGAGTAGTTGAAAATGGTTAAATGTTGCACCAAATATGTGGTATCAAATGGTATCAACCCCAAAATTGCTGCAACGACTTATGAGACATAATAGAACATAGGCACTAAGCCCTTATCCACTCTAAACCTTCAAAATTTAATCGACGGCATCTCAAATTAATCTTCGCGTTCTCAGCTTTCAGATGCTGTACACCACAATACCATTATATGTGATACCTGCTATCTCACCTTAAACATCCCCTGTCCCCAACCCCCTTTAAGAAAAAAAAAAGAAAACAAAAACAATGACAACAACAAGACAAAAGTATATGTATCAGAGATGTATCATCTCGTTTTTGAGGGGGTCCGAGACAAACATGCACAAAATATATGACAGCAAATTAAGATACAATATTATACAACACAACACTTAACAAAGCAGATCTACAACAAACAAGAAACTAAATTAAAACATGCATGAGTGAAACAAAACAGACAAAAAAATAAAATAAAAATAAAATAAACGGGTACAACCTTAGACATGACTCAAATAACTTAAATAGAATTAAATTAAATGAACAGGGATCAATCATTAAACAGAGAGAGGACATGTAAAGGTATTACTGAAAACATATGCAATCAGTTTCAAGATGTGAAAACAGAATATTTTTCAATAAAAATGACACATAAAAGCTTTTTTACCAACTTTTTTAGACATAAAAGGTAATATAAACGTGTCATTGTTGAGTTTCAAACTTATAAAATAACACGGCAGTTAAGAATGTTAGCATTCGATGCTAGGGATGTTAGCATCTTTGTATGTGCATGTATGCATGTATGTATGTATGCATGTATGTATATATTGCATTCTGAGTTTATTTCCTCTCTTTCCTTCAGAACAACAACAATTTAGACGCCTGCTGTGAATACCTGTCCCAGGTGAGTCCGGGCTACCTGTACAGTGAAGAAGGAAACCTCAGCTTTTCTGACGACCCCGGCTTCATCAGGCTTCGTAATCACATGACCCAGCTGAACCTGGGCCCGCAGTCTCAGAATGTGCACGCGGCCCCGGTTCGGGACGGCCTGAGAATGAACGGCAGTCGGACTCTGGCCCACAGCCTGAGTGACGGGCCCCTCCAGACGGGCCAGGCCCCCAACAGTGACTTCTTTCCGCAGGAGCCCCAGTCAGCCCCGGTGCAGGTGCCCTCCGGCATCAATGTGTTCGGTGTGATGGAGCCCACGCGCAAACCGCAGCCTCCGCAGCACCTCGGACTCTACCCTCTGGGTGTCAAAGGAACGACTATGGGCGTCCAGCAGACGCCGCGATTCAAACCCATTACCGTGACGCTAGCCCCCAAGACGGGCCGCAACACCCCCACTTCTTTGCACATACACGGCGGCCCGCAGTCGGGCCTCGGCAGTCCGCAGGGTAACTCCATCTACATCAGGCCCTACGTTAGCCAGTCTGGTACGACCCGGCAGACCCAGCAGCAGGGAGGCCGGGCCCAGTACAGCCCCACCCCCCAGCCCCAGCAGCAGATCTACCAGATCTCACACCCCTCCTCCCTGTCCGGCTCCTGGTCGGGCCCTCAGCACGCCTCCTCCTCACATACCTCACAGCACCAGACCCAGGGCCACCAGACCTCTCACGTCTACATGCCGATCAGCTCCCCCACAAATCCCCAGGCGCCCTCCAGCCTTCCCACCGGAAGCCAGGCCTCTTCCTCCGGCGTCTCCTCGTGCTCTTCGTCCTCTTCCTCCTCCTCCGTCATGCCCACCTCCCTGTCCACCATCAGCCAGTACAACATCCAGAACATCTCCACCGGCCCGCGGAAGAATCAGATCGAGATCAAACTTGAATCTCCCCAGAGGAGCAACTCCACAACCACGACCGCCGTGCTGCGGACCAGCAGCGGGCCCCGGTCCTCCTCCACCTCCTCCTCCTCCTGCCCTTCCTCTTCCTCCTCTTCAACCGGGGTGGCTACCGTCCCCTCCGCCCCCCTCTCCATCGGGGGCCCGGGCCTGAGCCGCAGCCAGCCCACTGTTTACATCTCTGCCAGCCCGCCCACTGCTGCTACCGCTCCCTCCTCCGAGGAGGCCGTCGCCGCCTCGGCCGGCTCCCGCTCCCAGCCCAAGTTTTACATTTCTGCCAACGCTTCCAGCGACGACAGTGGGGGGAGGAACCCTCCCACAGTCTACATCTCAGCCAACCCTCCCTTGCAGGGGCCCTCGGGGGCCAGGAACATGGGGGGCCAAGTGACCATGTGCCCCGCCTACATCCACCACCACCCACCTAAGTCCCGTGCCTCTTTAGGAGGGGGAGGCACAGCGTCTTCGCCGCGCGTGGTGGTGACTCAGCCCAACACCAAATACACTTTTAAAATCACAGTGTCCCCCAATAAGCCCCCAGCTGTGTCCCCCGGAGTCGTGTCCCCTACTTTTTTTGAGCCCGACAACCTCCTCAGCCTCCCCTCAGACCACCACTTTGTGGAGCCAGACCCCCTCCATCTCTCGGACCCGCTGTCGCCACACAGGGAGAGGCCGAGCGAGCCTCGCAGACTCAGCATGGGATCTGATGACGCAGCGTACACACAAGGTGAGCAACTGTCTTCATGCTCCTCAGAAACTAAAGCGACACCAGACTGAATCCATCTCTGCTTTAAATGATCATTATGATGTAAATGGTTGCACAGTTTAATGGTTATAGTCTCATTACACCGTCTGCGTTTAGAGTGCTTCCCCACTTTGTAGTTTCAAAACACGGAAATGCATTTTAGCACTTCCTGTCCCCTGGTCTTGAAGTCAATGGGTGTTTTTAATGTGTTTTTGTTTAGACGTTTGAAATAAGTTCTGTGGTTAACAAAAGCTTCAGAGATTTTCCAGTTTTTTTCTGCGACAAAACACGTCAGTAAATATCCCGCTGGAGCATTTAGAAGCTTTTCCGTGTGTTTAAAAAGGCGGTTGCTAACAAGTGTCTAAATGAGACTACAGAGGTTGTCGAG
>JAOVVB010012761.1:0-16641 GCA_028570985.1 Heterobranchus longifilis | reverse complement strand
CCTGCCTTTCTTTTTCCATCCTTCCCCACAAACCCAACCCCCCCCCCCCCCACCCCCCCGACACCCACCTCTGCAGAGCGAGAGTCTCTTCGGCAGCAGTACGCTCAGGACACTAAGATGGGGTTTGTCATCAATGCCATCTACTCGATGGCATATGGCCTGCATAACATGCAACGGGCACTCTGCCCAGGCTATCAGGTAGGTCCTGCTCTGATGGATGAGTGGAGGGACATACTAGGACAAAGCAAGGAGATAAAGAAGGCAGATGAAGGGGTGGAGAGGGGAGGATGGTGGGACAAAAACAAGGTACCAGCCTGGTATTGCTGCTGCTATAATACACTTTACCTCATTTCCACGGCAGCCATTTTTGTCACACTACGTTCACTTCACCAGGAAAGTGCAAAATAGTAACCTGGAAGATCACATATACTATATATACATTACTTTTTGATTATGTGCCAATTTAGATGGAAAGTTACAGACTAAGAATGTGATGGTGATTAGCCTGAATGGGACAGTCATAGGATGGAAAAACAACACCTGCTACACTGCACATTTCAATTTTCATGAAACTTGGAGGGATGATTCACCTTTTCTGCTGGTGTTTATCTTTATATTATGTTAGTCAAATTGCACAGCAATCATGTTTTGAATATACTTTAGTTAAAACGAAAACTTAATTACAGTAAAGAAATATTTGTACTGTTCTAATGCCATTGCATTCAGCTCGTTGACCACCATTTCCAAAGTTACTTGTAGACACAAAAGTACTTACATGAAACAGTGTTTGTTAAGCTGTGGACATTTTTCTTGGATATGACATTACTGTTCATGTATTTTAAGGGCCTGTGTGATGCCATGCGACCTATAGATGGTGCTACACTGCTGGACTTTTTGATGAAAACCAACTTCACGGGCGTGTCGGGGGAGGGAATCTTATTTGATGCAAACGGAGACTCACCTGGGAGGTACGCACTGTGACCCAACACAGCTGTCAGGCCTTGGATTTCATATGACACAACTATGTGGGTGTTAATGTGTTGGATGCATACTGCATTGTGTACCTTTCATACACACAGGTATGAAATAATGAACTTCAAAAAGATGGGGAAGGACTACTACGACTACATTAATGTTGGCAGTTGGGACAACAGAGGCTTGAAGATCGATGATGATGAGATCTGGCCCAACAAAGACGGCATGATCAAGTCCGTCTGCAGTGAACCCTGTGACAAAGGACAGATTAAGGTAAGATGACTCCTACAGATAAAATGCATTTTTCAAGTATTTACTTTGTAGTTAGTAAAAAGGTCAAAAAGGTTATTACAGGCAATATTGTTAATCCAGCACCCTATCATGAAGTCTTTACCGTACATGACAAATATATTCATATTTGGAATAGATTATACATAATTTTTGCTACCTCTTTTAAATGAATTCAAATATCTTATAGGCCAGTTAAACTCTGAGTAAGATGGGTGCATGAGGCATCGTCATTCTGATTTTTAATGGAATAAAAGGCTCCACGTAATACAGTGGCTGGTGCACATGATTTGCAAGCATGCACGGCACAAAGGATGTACATTGTGCATTCCGTCCCTTTCCAGGTGATCCGTAAAGGTGAGGTGAGCTGCTGCTGGACGTGCACTCCCTGTAAAGAAAATGAGTTTGTGTTCGACGAGTACACCTGCCGAGCCTGTGAGCTGGGCTCCTGGCCTACTGATGACCTCACAGGTCAGTCTCTCTGTGTTTGTGTATGTGTCTGTTTAACATGTAAGTGCAATCTCAGAGACATTTCCACTTTATTTTCCCATGCTCCTGCATGAAAGTCCATTGCAGTAGTAGTGATGCTACTCAAAGGAAACCTTAAACATTTTTGAATTTGAGGGGGAAAAATCATGAAATAGACATGGGACATGAAATGGGTCATTGAAAATGCTTGAATTTATATAATAAGAATAGAAATGTAAGTTCTTTTGATAGTTTGAGTGCGTGTCTCCCGCAGTTGCGTCACCGTTTCACCTGCCACCTGCCTCGAGAAAGTGCGACGGTCACGTGTGTGCATGAGTGATTGAAGTCAAATGATGCACTTTCATATATGCCTGGAAAATTTAAACACACATTCAAGCCGCTCTCTTTTTAATTATTGCCTGTGAGCTTCTGTAAATACTTTTAGTTCTCATTATAAAAATTATCCATATTATAACAGTAATTAACCTTGATCCATGTCTCAAACTATGCCTATATGGGTCCTTGAATTTGAGGGAATTGGGCCTGGAAAGTCCTTGAAAACTCCATGAATTTGATGTTTAAGAAAGTGTGGGAACCCTGATGTTTGTGTGTAGAGTCATAGGATAACAGATGCTTCGTAGAATGAGATAGTTGTGTTTTCCCTGATGCAGCATGCCATTACAGCATCTTATTATTATTATACAGTAAGTCCTGCACCAGTTACATTAGAGAGCCACGGTTTCTCTGTTTCACCCTCTCCTCCTCTTCCACTCTCCTCCCCTCCCCTCCCCTCCACTCCCTCTCTCTCATGCCTTTAATTTGGTACCAACATGGTCACCAATGTTTTAATTATTCTGCATCAAGAGCAGCTTTCAATGCAAATGCACTTCAGTTGCAATGAAAATTTATTTCCTCTCGATTGCGTTCGAAGCGGTTGAATATTGCCTTGTTATGCTTTCAGCTGCTCATTATACCGCTTGCTAGCTCCTCACCATGCTCAATGATTAAAACATGAATCGAGCTCCGCTGAAAATTCAGATTGAGCTTCACCGCCAGAAAGCGGCATCTTAAAACTAAAACAGGCAGCAAGCGGGTGAGAAAATGACATAGAGAAAGTTAACAGTAAAAAAAAAACAAAACAAGGGAAATAAAGAATTGAAAGAGTGATCGGAATTACCCGTGTATTATTTGTCCTTGTGTGCGCACGTGTATGCGACTCATTTCATCAACAATAAGTGCGGCGTGTCCCCCAGCGGGGCGATATGGAACAGTAATAATGAGGTGTAAACAAACTGCTTGCCCTGTTCCTCCAGCAGACATTTTGATCTCTCTCCCTCAGGCCAAAAGAAACAGTGAGAGAGATGAAGAGAGGGAAAGATAAAGAGGCAGAGGGAATAGAGGAGATAGAGCAAGGTCTCAGCTGGCAGGGGCAGAGGTGCAGTGGGTGTGAAAACCATAGAAAGCAATAGGAGAGTTTTGGCGACAGCAATAGAGCGAAAAACAAGAAAAAGCGAGTGAGAGAAAAGTGACTTAGAAACATAAAGAGAAGAAAAAAGTGAGTGAAAGAGAGAGAGATGGAGATGAATAGAAGCTCTGACAGAAGCAGCAGCCAGGGAGAGTGAAAGGAGCAGAAAAAAAAGGAGGATTAGCTTTGGGATTTGAGCCTCTCCACTGATCGGTAAAGTTCCACAGTTTGAGTCTGAGTGTGTTTGAAGGAGTTTCCCTCAAAACTTTATATTGACTGAACCCTCCAAACGGCCCCCCTCCCCTTAATGCACCAGCGTGGCTTAGGGTCAAACACAACACGATTTCCTGCAGGTTCCTGTGAACTAATTAAGAATTAAAGTGCAGACGTAGCCGATGCTTTTCGACTGCTCTGAGAAAACCCATGAGGAAAACACTGATCTGGGATTTTCGGCCCCAACATCTAGATTTATGTGGGCAGGATTAATTGGAGCTAAATTCTCAGCAGTTTCCTCCCACCTTACATTTTCATGGGTGGGTGGTCCTCCTCACCCCTCATTGTTAGGCTGGACAGTTACTGTAGTCCTTGTCTCTTAAAGAGGGGCTATGCTGAAGTAGGAAAAAAAACACAACCTCCATGATGTTACATTTCCACACAAGTAATTCCTAAAATGAAGGGAAAAAAAGATTCAGATCTGTGGTTTTGTTGTGAAGCTGCTCCAATTCAACTTATTTATGTATGATTTATGTTCTGTCTTTAAATAAAACGATTGGCAGGATTATTCTGTTTTACACACACTGCGTGATGTTCAGTACCTCACACTGTTTTAGATAATGATCGATTTGATCTGGTTTTAACTGAAATAGCACGCTGAGCTTTTCAGTGATATGAGCCTACAAGTGAGCCACATCCTCTGCACAGTGCTTCCGCATGACTTATTTTCTGTTTGTTTCCGTCCCCTTGGCTCCCATTCAGCAATTACGCTGTTTATGCCCCTAGACCTAACCACTTCGCTGATTTGATAAACTTTATTGACCGTGTTAAAGCCAGTCATTAAATTACTTAAGTCTTTTTTAATGACTCTTCCTCTCTTTCTGCAATTTGCAGTACTGTACAAACAGGTGTGTGTTTGCATGCGTGTGTGTTTGCCTGTGTGAGAGAGAAGCGGTAAGGGGCGAGAGAGAAGGAAAGAGAGAAGACGGGGGAAAAAAAGTGAAGACGTATAGGGACAGAAAGTTTTTTTAAAAAGTCTACGTGAGTCCTTGCTGCTACAGTATGTCTAGACCAACCAGCCAGATAATTTCAGCAAGCGTTAAGACTGTTCATAATTAGAACTGTCCCTTTAATTAATGACACTTTATCTCCTTGCCTAGGAGGAAGACAGAGAAGGAGGGAGGGAGGGAGAGAATTAGGGAGAAAGGTGGGAGGGGTGAGGATGAAGAGAGATAAGGGAGATATTAGGGGGAGAAGAAAGGGACAGTGATGGATGAGGCATTACAAGGAAAAAGACAGTGACAGGAAACGGATACAAAGATTGAATGACGGGAATGAGAAGAAGGGGAGAAATAGAGACACAGATAAAGCGATACGAAAGAAAGTGTGGACAACAGACAAGTGCACATTCAAAAAGCACTGCAGAAAAAGTGAAGTCTTCACTGAGAGAGCAACAGTAAATAATGAAGGCGGCATGTTGAATAATGGGTACAGTATTCATGTTTTTAATAATGGATTGATTACAGATCGATGGTCACTAAGTGTTCACTAATTGCTAGTGAGTTAAACAAGCTATTTACACAAGCTGCAGGCTGCAGGCAATGCTGGGCAGTCTTATTATATCTATTATAATTCACATCATTTTCAATATTATAATGCATGCAGCTTATTTTTGCATTCACGTTTTTATACAGTGTCATAGTGTGTACATCTCCTCATATTTTTACGTCGTTTTTACATTTTTACCTGTTTTATAAATTGTTATTGTACTACTCTACATGCCTCTGCAAATTGCCCCTCGGCAACAAATAAAGTGTTTCAAATTTGAATTTGAATTTGACTTTGAGTCAGTTAATTGTTGAGACTTTTCCACCTGGACACCTGTGGGTCCAACATGCGCGTCTCGAACACTGACCTGTGCAGGTTGTCGGTCGAACAAGTGTTGATGTGGGTCAAAGCTTGATGTAAAAGGGGAGAGAAACAAAAAGGAAAATGAAAGATAAATGAATAAAGATAAACATACAGTTAAATGTCTTACCTAGTAAAGCTTACTCTATATTATCTAGTTGCTGGGCTGCACACACATCAAATTAAAGTCTTTGATTGATTTTGTTTCAACAACTGCATCTCCACATACGTCTGTCCCCAGGCTGTGACCCAATCCCGGTGGAGTACCTGCGGTGGGGAGACCCTGAACCCATTGCTGCTGTGGTCTTTGCCTGCCTTGGTCTAATGTTCACATTGTTTGTCACTGCAGTCTTTATCAGGTAATGAGTCTCTCACCTGTCTTAGAAATTATATGAACTGAGAAGAACAATGCAAACAGCACGCTATACATATCCACTTTGCACTTTCCTGTTTTCCTGAGTGTGTGTTTAAATTCTTGTATTTCTGCATGTCTGTATGTCTTTACTTACATGTTTCTGCACATAATTGTTTGACCATGTTCAGGTTCCGGGACACTCCAGTAGTGAAATCTTCCAGTAGGGAGCTGTGCTACATAATACTGGCAGGGATCTGCCTGGGTTACCTGTGTACCTTCAGCCTCATAACTAAACCCCATGTCATCCACTGCTACCTCCAACGACTGGGAATAGGCCTGTCACCTGCCATGAGCTACTCTGCGCTTGTCACCAAGGTAAGGACTGAGCGAAGGATTTGTGAAATAAGTACGAGATGTAGGGTCTGTGTCAGAAATTGAGAAATCTAAGAATGGCCCTAAACATTGTGATCGAGGGGCAAAGATTGCCCAAAAGATTTAGAAGAAAAAAATAAAAAATAAAATAAAAATAAAATATATATGTAACACACTCACAAACAGCGCTGTTACATATAAATGCACTGATAAAAGCAATAGTATGTTATGTAGCCTATACCATGTTGGTGGGGATTACTGTATGCATTTTAATCTGGGCTAATTTCTCATTAAGAACAGCAAATTTATGCACTAATTACTATTTTTGAAAAGTGCCCCTAAAATGTTGTAAATGCCCTGAAGTTTTAGACAGTGGGGTGAAGAGATGCCCCCCAAATATTGTGTACATTTCCTACACTGTGTGGGGGCAGCAGCTGTGAGAGGTGTAGGGCTAAAGGAGTTACCTCCAAAGACTTGGAATATCTCTGTCATTAGTTCTATGCCAACCTGGTCTGCAGGGAATAGCCACAGAAAAGCTTCAGATTCTGGAGAGTCAGCAGCAGGGATCCAGAAGCAGAACTGTGGACCTAATTAGAAAGAAACAGGGGTCATAGTCCCCTGACACTGCAGAGTTATCCCTTCTGTTTCTTGATGGTTAATGGCAGACAGGATTCAACGATGACAGCAGGAACTGTAATAGGATTCCCATAACAAACAGGGTTCGTACTGTACAAAGTCTTGAAAGTTTGGAAAATGCTTAATTTTAATCGTTATTTTTAAGCTTGATTTTCAACATGATCTGGTGTTTCATCTACGTAAACACTCATGTAAACCAAAAATCTTTTAATAGTTGAAATGAAACAATCCCGTCGTCATATTTGTTTGGTGTCGTCTGGCCCCACCAGACGTGGGGCGGACCCGAAATGAGAAAGTAAAAGAACTGAATGAGACGCAATAAGCACTAAACATTTCTAATGTCAATATGTAAATATTTTCTGTAAAGAAAATCTTCTTGGAACTGATAATTTTGTTCTTTTGATCCTTTCTGTTGTTTGATACAGATACAGACATTGCAAACAAAACTGTTTTTAAATGATTTAAAGTTCTTTGATAACATTAAAGATTGGAAATTAGCAAGCATTAACATATGTTAATATGAACAGCTGGTAAAATAAACAAAGTGACAATATTACTGATTGCTGTGGGTATAAATTAACTCTGGAAAGTCTAGAAATATTTGGTACCTTGAAAGTGCTTGCATTTTAACTTCACCTTTAGCTTATGGCACTGATTTTGATATTTCTCATTAATATGTCTGCATAAGGACAGTGGCAGCAGTGTGGAAATACAGAAAGCCAATGGCCAGAATGTAGATACAGTATGTTGAGTATAGATTTTATTAAAAGGTCTTCATGGTGTTTGCGATCTGACCCTAGACAAACCGCATCGCTCGGATCCTGGCGGGCAGCAAGAAGAAGATCTGTACAAAGAAACCTCGCTTCATGTCTGCCTGCGCTCAGCTCATCATTGCCTTCCTCCTCATACTGCTGCAGCTGGGCATCATCGTCGCTCTCTTCCTCATGGAGCCACCTGCGGTAAGCTGCGTGTGTGTGTGTGTGTGTGTCATTGTGAGTTGGCTCGTGAAAAGACTTAGGAACAGGTTAATGGACAACTTAGAGAGAGAGAAACATAAAGAAGAATCTCCATGAGTCTGTTTCTATTACATCACTAATATTTTTAAGACATTTGACCCATACGTTAGTAGAGCAGATCAACAGGTATCATACTGTTAGAATTTTTATTTTATTTTTTATTTTATTTTATTTTATTTACACACACATAAAACGGTATACAATCCAGATTATGGAAAAAAAATAAGAAACAAGGTCAAGAAGCCACAGGCTTATACAATGGAACGCCCCTGAAGTTCAGGGGAAAAACAAACAGTAACAATAAAAGGGGGGAAAAAGGGAAACAATGAAAAAAGAAGAAAAAAAAAAACTAAGCTAGCATAATTTAGAAAAATACAACAAAAAATAACTGACAACAAGAAGCAAAAAAAAATGAGCAGAAAAACAAACCAATCAGTAGACAACAATCCAGTAAACACAAAGAAATACATGAAAAACAATACAGGGGAAAAGAAGAAGAGATGTGGGTTGCAACCCAACATTCTTGATGAAGACAGATGTCGAAAATGTTGGGCCTTTTGATTCAGCAACATGCTGTTGAAATAAAAAGAAAAAAGAGATCAAAGAAACGAACAAGTCTGTGTGCGGACCTCCTCCTTCAAAGAAGGAGGAGAGAGAGAGAGAGCGAAATGTGTGTATACACGCACACACACAAACACGCACACACAAGTCAATAATCTTGACTAAAGCATTTTTGTTGTCTTCATCTAAGGCAGTTAAACAATCCCTCTCTGGCATTTTTCTAACTCTTTGCCAGCAGACGTAAAATGTTGGACATCTCAAGTTGGCAGTGTAATGAATGTAAATTTTGTTAAATTGCACTCTGCTTCTCCAATCTATTTGAATGCCAGTGTTGTCAAATATTTGCAAACAGCATCCCCAGTTTTCTGGAAGAAACAAATGGTGCTTGTAGCAACAGCTTGGTCAAGTTTTAGATGATTGCCCTGTTTCCTCCTCTGCCTCTAACAGGTGATCCATGACTACCCCAGCATCCGCCAGGTCAACCTCATTTGCAACACCACTAACCTGGGCGTGGTTGCCCCGCTGGGATACAACGGCCTGCTCATCCTCAGCTGCACCTTCTATGCCTTCAAGGTACAAGCTGTTTCTAACTCTTGTTCATGCTATATGTGACAAAATTCACACAGGCAAAAAAAAAAAAGACTGAAAATGACTGAACCACAGTTTGTGTTTGGTGCTCTGCCACTTTCAACAACGGTAAATTAAATTCCATTGAACCAAACACATTATAAAGTCAATGTTTGATTATCGGTGGCCTGCAGCCATCCATTTTCTGTGGAGTGTGAGAGCAGAATGGTAAAAGGAGACAAAAGCTGAAATACACTGCACGTCAAGCAAATAAATGAACCGTGTTTATGAACACAGCAGCAGAGAAAACCAATACAGCTCACTTAAGGCTCATTTATGCTCAGCGGTAGACACGAATTCGGACGGACGGAGCCTTCTGTCCGTACTCTGTGTTCATTTAGTCCGTATTTCTCTGAAAGCTTACGGATACGGACTTAACGGAGTAGTACCACGGGAAATCACAGGGGGCAGTGTAGCGACACGGCCATAGAATGCCAATGTATTTAATACACGATTTAATAGATTTCGAAATGTTTTTTATATCAGTGTATTTAATGGGCTCATAAACCACCACCGTCTACAACGCTGCCTCCGTTTTTCCCTCTTTCTTAAGAGGTACATTAATTACATTAATACGACTTCTTCCACCGTCCTGTTTGTTGTTGTCAGAAACGTTTCGGCTCTCTTTTGCCCTCTGGTGGATGTATTACTTAACATCTATTGCCAACATAAAGGACGCATGGAAGTATGTGGGCAGTAACGGTGACATTGTTTGAAATGAGCATAAAAGAGCCTTTACTTGCACATAGGTTAGCATCAGATTTATAACAGTAATGCAAAGGCAGTGTCTATTCTGGTTCTGTAAACGCTTGTAATCAAAACGGCTAATAGTGTCTTTGTTTTATTTTCCTCATTTAAGGCAGAATCCACAGAACGATTGAAAAACAACAGGGCAGCGTATGAAACTTCGATACTTTTAAGCACCAATCGAATTGCCTCCATAGTATCGAATATCGAAAAATGCCTTGTCATTCAATACCAGATTTTAATACCTAAAGGAGTAAATCTCATCAGCGTCAGTGAGCCAATAAGCATGCAGCATGCTTGTACCAAGATCTAATAACGCTAATAATGAAATATAACATAAGATAGATTTCATTGTCCCGATGGAAATTTGTCTTGAACACATGCTGTTAAATGTATGTTTGTAAATGTATGAATATGTGCTTCCACTTTCTCTCTGACTCTATCTCTCTCTCTCTCTCTCTCTCTCCAAGACCCGCAACGTCCCAGCTAATTTCAATGAGGCTAAGTACATTGCCTTTACCATGTACACCACCTGTATTATCTGGCTGGCCTTTGTACCCATCTACTTTGGCTCCAACTACAAAATTATCACCATGTGCTTCAGCGTCAGCCTCAGTGCCACTGTGGCGCTGTGCTGCATGTTCGTACCCAAGGTAAGGCCGAAGCTAAAATCCACCGTTTCTACATCTCACTCAGTCACTGCTTGGATCGATATATTTCTTCAGTCTCCTGAAACATTAAGCTTCTGCTTTCAGCCTCAGAAAATACCTCTGTCTGATTACTGGTTAGGTGTCCAAAACCTCAAACATAGTGTGGCCGTAATCATTCTAAATCAGTCCACAAGGTATATTAAACTGCAGGTAACCATAGCAACAGTAATGATACTTCATGTTACATTACCAGTTAACGCTCACTGTTCAAAGGGATAGTTCGGATTTTTTGAAGTGGGGGTTGTAGAGGTATTTGTCCATCGTCAGTGTATTACCTGTACTACCTATTACGGAAGCTAAATAATGTACTGCTGTGGACGGGGCTGCACAGCACTGTTCAAAGCCACCAGACTCCTTTGTGTTATTGTGTAACTTTGGTGTTTTAAAAGGGTTAGGAGCGAACAAAACTAACAAACAAATTAACCAATGGAGGCAGCGGTAGACCAGCAATTCCCATGTTCTGCGAGGTAAAATGACAAAGGAGTCTGGTGGCTTTGAAGAGAGCTATATAACAGCTTCAGATCCCCGTCAGAAAGGGCTGTCTGACAGCAAGGTAAAGTGGTGAAAATATTCTAAATGTACACTTAAAGTGATATCGTGGCCCCGCCCACAACAGTACATTGCTTAGCTTCAGTGCTGGTACTCCTGTCTGCTTCTCCAACCTGGGGACTTCAAAACATCTGAACTATCGCTTTAACAATTAGTTAAACTCACCACAATCTTTTGTATGTGGTAGGTTTGTATTGATGTCATGAAGTTATGACATCAATAATACACCTTGATGTGTTCTGATGTAGAAAATCATGGACTCAGGAGAGGAATATTGTTGAGTATTTAAGTCAGTCTGTATTATTTGTATATTAGCAGTTCACTCCCTATATATGAATGTTTATATCCTCTCAGATCAAAGGATGAAAAACATATTTTTCTTTGTGTTTTTTTCACTGCATAAGTTTACTTTTTCACACTCATCCTGCCACATGTCCCCGTGTTGTGCATGCAGTACACTATAATTTGGCGTGGTGTGTGAATACTTAAATTAGATGATAAAGCACCCCAAAGTATTTGTTTCTTGGGGCCATATGGACAGTCTGACAGTAACGCAGTCACTGGAGTGGTAATGCACGGGCAGCACTCCCGGTAAACAGCATTTATTTGAAAGTGAGTGTTCAACTTAAGTTTTTGAATAAATTATTTGAAACTTGAAATTAAATTTTCACCAAATGGCTGCACTGAAGTTAAAAAAAAAAGGCTAATTTAGAATACTATCACGTATCATGTTTTCTCCCACTTCTACAGTAATAGCTAGATATTCCTTTGGAGCTTCAAGGAGAAAGTTTGTGCTTAAACAACAGCAGAATTGCAATCAATAAAAACAATTAGCTGCTGCTTCTTTTGAGAAGCGTCTTTTTTATTGGAGTTTTACATTAAAAGGGTGAGTCACGACAGCCTTTATCACTCGTCTAAAAAGAAACATTTAGAAAGTTTTATGTACATAAATTATTTCCCAAAACAGATGCAGTGATGTAGGTAATTTAGTTGTCTTCTTTTTTTTTTTTTAGAACTGTTTTGCAATATATAAATAACATATATCCCGTTTTATTTCATAACAGGTGTACATCATTCTAGCCAAACCAGAACGTAACGTGCGCAGTGCCTTTACCACTAGCACAGTGGTGCGCATGCACGTGGGCGACGGCAAATCGTCCTCGGCCGCCAGCCGTTCTTCTAGTCTGGTTAACCTGTGGAAACGCAGAGGCTCTACTGGAGAGACACTCAGGTATGTGTGTGTGTGTCTATGTGTGTGTCTGTCTATGTGTGTGTCTGTCTATGTGTGTGTCTGTGTGTGTTTGTACACACTAGAGACTCGTTGGCCAGGTTAATGCCAGGTTACTCCTCAGTCCAAGACACCATTGCTGTAATGGCCCCACTCAGAGACTATTTATTGTGTGTGTGTGTGTGTGTGTGCCTGTGCGTGTGTGCGTGTGCGTGTGCGTGTGTCGGAGCTCTCTGAGAGATTGATTCTCTGAACTCGCCTGGGTCTGCTTGACTGTTCCTCTGACCCGAACATGAACCGCAGACAATTGCCTAATGGAGACATGGCAAAGAAGGAGAAAAGTGAACTGAGAATGGGAGGGTGAGGAAAGAGAAATCTGAATACAGAGAGAGGACGGAGGGAATGGACAGACGAGATAGAAAGCAGAAGCGAGGATAAAGAAAGAAGAACAGGCTAAAAGGAACAGTGCGGAAAAAAAAGGAGAGGCATAATAGCTTTCACACCGAGCTTAAGGCCATCCACCAGCCATCTACAGTGACAGGGAACCGATCAAAGGACACAAAGGGAGTGACGCACAGCCACTTGCCCAGAATGAAAAGGGAGGAAAAAGACAAGAACACATTTTCGTTTGTCAGCACGTTGCTCCAGCTCACCCCGCTTGGCAAGCAAGATTTCAATCGCGCTCTTATGAGAAATGTCAGGAGCGCTTCCATCTTGGTTCCTTTTATTCCTCTCTTCCCCTCTCCTTCTCTTTTGGTCCCATCTTCCCCTGTGGGTGGTGGTAATTGGCAGGGCTGTCTATCTCCTCAGTGCAGGGCTGGAAGCTGTTGCCTTTGAGATGGTGTCATTGTGTAGTCTGAACAGACGCAGACAGACATGAAGCCAGCAGGCCACGAGGGGAAAGCAGAAATATATATGCAAAAAAAAAACCCCTGAAATATTTATATATTTGACTGATGTTTGAACTAAAGTTTGACCTACTGAAGAGGGCATGGTTCACCTTCACCAGACATTAAAATCAACCTCAGAACTGGATGCGATATAAGATAAGATCAATGAAGCACTCCTTTAGTATGTACAACATGTGCTAGAAGCAGGTCTGGCTTGCTCCAAGGCCTTCTGTCAGAGACTCGTCCTCTGGGATCAAATGAGTAGATCTCAGCCCTGTGTATGTGTAGGTGTAGGTTGGCATGTGCAGCATATGGATGTGTGTGTGTGTGTGTGTGGACATGCCGTGTGTGTGGGCGTGAGTATCACAGACTCCATGTATGCGTGGGTGTGTGTGTCCCCAGGGTGATTTGAGTTCTTTTCACCCCCAGCCACGGTAGCGTGAGGTTTAATCAGAAGTTCCACTATAGATTAATCACACTAATTAACCTGACAAAAGGACGAACGGAAGAAACGTGCAGGGGGGGGAGCAGGGGACAGTGCTGTGACTGATGTGAAGCACAGAAAAAGTGGAGAAAATTGTAAGATAGAAGGAGAAACAGAGCCAGGAAGAGAGAACCAGACAAAGATAAATGAAGAACATAGTGTCTGGAAAAAATAGAACAGACAATTAATTGTAATGAAATTACTCTGCATATGAAGTCCAACTGATGTTCTGTGGTTGAGTCAAGGCTCCATTTAAATAGATTTGCATCTATTAAATGACATTTCCTCATGCATGTAAGATAATATTAAGAGCATGCACAGTTTATGCAATGTTTTTTTCCATGTTTAGTTTTGCAGTGAAGTTTAAATAAATGTATCCAAATGTACCAGTGTTACCAGTCTAACAGTGTTTTGGCACATAATGCTACTACTAAGGTTGTCATGATATCAGAATTTTGTACTTCGATATAATATTATTATGAAAAAAAACGATACCTCTTTCGATACTGCGGCAAAAAGAAAAAAAAGTCGGTCCATGCACTCCAAAATGACCTACAGCGTTCGAAACATGTTGCTCTTTGGTGATTTAGCCACTATAATAAAGGATTTCTAATAGTTCCTTCCTCGTGGTCATTTTGGATCGCCCTTCTCGTTTATCCTGTTTGATTCCAAGCACATCCAACCCTTGTTTTATCTACGTCTGAGCGACCAGTTATCTCCTCTAATTTTCCAAGACAAGAAGTCCTTGGCACACAAAATAGGATCATCTTTCTTCTTTTTTCCCATTACCAACCTGCACACAGTGCTGGTACAGGGAAAAGTCACTGAACACATACCAACACACAGTTGCACTACTAATGGGTGCGTTTAGATTTACTATCAAGATAAACCTGTAACAAAAAGAAGCATCCGCACACTCAAATCTGTGCAAAGATCGTGTTTTATCTTGGTCTTCGGTCTATCAAGATAAACCTGAAATGGGGTTGTGTCAAGAAGGTAACCCTAGATTTACACAAACTGGCAAAAACGGGCAAAATAGTGCGTGTGTGTATGGGTCCGAGGGAAGGGGCGATGCTTGGTACTTTATCTTGTATATTTTTGTTCTGCATTCTGCGTTTGTATATTTTGTGTTTTTCCTTTTTTTTCCTGAAGTGTACTTTTTGTTAGTTTCTTTGTTTGTTTTGCTCTTGCTATAATGTTCATTCAAAAAAAAAAAAAAAAAGAGATTTTGCCTTATCAATCTTGCGAGACATTAGCAAATCTAGGGATACCTTCTAGCCACGATCCTGAAATGCGATGGTGGATCAGTGGTAGAGCACGCACCACATATACAGAGGCTAAAGTCCTCACCGCAGTGGCTGTGGGTTCCACTCCCACCTGTGGACCTTTGCTGCATGTTGTCCGCTCTCTTTCACCCCTTTCCTGTCTACCTTTAGATGTACTATCAATAAAGGCAAAAAGCTGACAATAAATAAATAATCTTTTAAAAAAAAAAGAAGAAAAATGATGAACCAGAAATGCTAATGAACAGCACAATAAACATACACAACATTTATTGGGGAAACATGTTGTAGAAGTTTCTCATAACAATACAGTAATTTACTGTAGTGAGAAATCTACATTTGGAATGTCATATATTGTGATAAAAAAAAACAAATCCTGAGTATATTACACAAAAACTGCCATCTATTTTAGTGAAAGAAAGTGTAAATAATGACTACATTCTGTCTGCAGGTGGAAGAAGTGAAAGACATTTTTAGATTATAATATTCAGTGCTCCTTTTTCATTCAGACAGCCTGTCCGGACCTAAACACAACGTTAAACACGAATCACTATTTGCTGTATCCAAACTGAAAATAACGGAATAAAGGTGTGTGTACTTTCTCTTTTATATAATCTCTAATTAGAAATCTAGTTTGTTTAAACAAAAACAAATTAAATGTATTTTTCCAAATCAAACTGACGAAAAACAAATCAATAAACTACCAATTAACTAAACTAATTAACCGAAGGTGGTAAATCTACCTCCAAGCTCTTTAAAGAACTCCCTCTTTCTCTTCTCTCTCTTCTCTCCACTTCCTTCCTGCTCTCCAGCTCCAACGGTAAATCGGTGTCTTGGGCGCAGACGGAGCGCAGCAGCTCGCGTGGCAACCACCTGTGGCAACGGCTGTCCTTCCACATCAAGAAGAAGGA
The DNA here is from genome assembly GCA_028570985.1 of Heterobranchus longifilis. Lineage (NCBI taxonomy): Eukaryota > Metazoa > Chordata > Actinopteri > Siluriformes > Clariidae > Heterobranchus > Heterobranchus longifilis. The sequence goes on along the minus strand of JAOVVB010012761.1, from coordinate 955 downwards.
GAACAATCAGACCGCCGTCATCAAGCCCTTTTCCAAAACTTCGGAGGAGCGTTACTGCGGAGGGGGGGACCTGCCCCCGCATGTCCCCCTGCCCTCCCTCCCCTCCATGTCCTCCCTGTCCATCCATCCGGACTCCAGCACGGACAAGACCCTGTACGAGCTCTCCGAAGCAGAGGAGCGCTACTCCATCACATACCGGCCGCAGACGCCCTCGCCGATCAGCACGGTCAGCCAGAGGCTGGGGGCGGGTGTCGGGGAGGAGCCCCCGATGACCGGTATCCCAAACTACCCGAGCAGCATTTGCAGCGGCGGCAGCGCCGTCAGCCTAGGCAGCGCCGGCAGCAGCAGTTGCGGTCCCGCCAGCAGCGGCTCGCTGGTCGTGGGGAGCGACGGCCGTCTGGTCGTCGTGGACGACCACCCGAGGCAGGGCCAGAGTTCGCTGATGGATCAGATCAGCTGCGTGGTAAACCGCTTCACCGCCAACATCACCGAGCTCAACAGCATGATGCTGTCGTCGTCGCCGACGCACTCGCACAAACACACGCCTCCCTCTCCTCACCCCGCCGACCCGTACCTGCTGCCCCGCGAGATCCCGATGCCCCCGACCCTCACCACCTACGCGGACGTCCAGCCCCTCCCGCCCGTTGAGTCCAGCATGGGGGGCCGGAGCGGCTGTCTCGCTCACCCTGTTCCTCATTCACCGTACCCCCTGCCGCCTCCTCACGCCCAGACCTCCCCCACTCTCTCCCCCATGCGAGGAGGCCTGATGACCTGCCTCACCAACTCCCCTCTGAGGAGGGGGGAGTTGGAAGACGAGCTCATCGCTTTGACTCCGCCGTCGCCTTTCCGCGATTCCCTGGCGTCTAGCAGCGGCTCGCCCATCTCAGAGACGGGTCTGTGTCTCCCCCCGGTGCCCCCCCAACCTCCCCCCCCCCCCCCCCCCCCCCACCCCCCC
>JAOVVB010012740.1:0-16642 GCA_028570985.1 Heterobranchus longifilis | reverse complement strand
ATATCGTTACCGCAAATTACCCTGAAATATTGTGATATTATTTTAAGGCTATATATCGCCCACCCCTAATGTGCATTATAATATAATATATAACAACAGTATACAATATGTAACAACAAAATATATGGAAAAAATAGAAATAAGAATATGTAAAATATGTATACTACAATATATAACTGTAAAGAATAATAATGCTGAAAATGGGCTTTATGATTATGTGTGTGAAAATAAATAACAATATTAGTTGAAATATACAGCATATCCCAGAGTAAACGAGAGTATTGCACAGAACTTCGATACAATACTAGAATAAAAAAAGACTCTTCCGATACCACGGCAAAAAGAAAAAAAAAGTAATTGACACACAAAATAAGATAAGTTTCTTTTTCTATGAACAATGTGCACACAGTGCTGGTATAGAAAAAGTCACATAACACATGCTAACATGTAGATTTTCTTCCACATTGTTCCATCTGTGCAGCCTTGGATTGAAAATCTGATTGTAGATCATCTTTTTTTATTATAGCATCGGTGCTTTCGATACTATCAAGCGTATTGTTTTAAACAGGTGGTGTTGAAAAAGTATCAAATTATCGATACTTTTGACAACCTTAGCACAGTTGAGTTATTATTAATTAGTATTGCACAATACATTTACATTCACATCCTCTGTGTTAAGACGAACAGCTGCAGCAGTGGTGTTTGTTTGTGTGACAAGGATTAGCGAGTCTACACTATATAATCCCACCCTGCACAGTCAGCATACACTAATCTTAATCAATCTGCAGCCTGTAAACACACAACTGGCCTCTGCAGACACAGGGTCAACATGGTATATGCATGTGCATGTGCGTGCGTGCGTTTGCGTGTGTCGTACCGCTGATGGAGAACAGCGTGTATGCCTCCTCCCCCTCCGTACTCGCCACACACTCCAGGGTGTGATAGTGCGCGTGCTCCTTGCTCACGTTCAGTCGGCTCACCACCTCGCTCCTACCGAAGGTGGACTCTGTCACCATGGCGACATCCGGAGCCTCCCATTGTGTGGCATTGGGCAGGTGTGAGCACCTGTTGAGGGGTTATAAAGTTGTTTAAGGTTACAGTTTCCTCTCTTAGTCCTACATCAGAGCAGGTTTCAGCACAATGTTATGATTATTGCAATCACAGCCATTCTCTGCTTCTCTTTATTTTGGCAATAAATCAATTAATTGTTCAGTCTATAAAATAAAAAAAAAATAAGTCAAATGACTATTTTACCAGGGCTCTAAATGTTTTAAAATGTGTATAATGTGTTGACCAACAGTCACTATCCATCTGGCGTATTTGTCTGAATACTAATGAGACTATCGGATGACATAAACCAACTTTTTCATCTCCCATGAGCCTCTCTGCTCTCAGAGGACCTGCCAGACAAAACAACAGAAGGTGTCTGAGATTATTGAGTAAAATGCTCTGAAGTCACACTGCTGTTCGGTTACAGCTTTTAATATGAGCAGCACAAAAACCAACGAGTCCCAAGTTTTTAATTACATATCGATAGGTATATTTAAATGTATGAAAACATAATTGCTTATATTTTATTTTTTATATTACAAAACTGACATGAAACTGAACTGACTGAAATAGGAAGGATAAACAACATGAAAATTAAAGCTAATGAAAAATATTGTGATAATTCACGATGTGATGCAGTGATTTATCACAGTAATTGCTTATTTTGCTTTTTTATTACTTTTTTTTTGTTTATTGAATAATTGTATCTATAGATGTACTTTGTTCTCCATGATACAAACTCATTTCATCATACAATATAAATAAAACATGACAGAGAACATGCCAAAATGTAAGCGTCATGTATAAATCCAATATTTTTTAAGGGCAAAAGAAAACAAACACAGCAACACAATAAAGAAATAATAGTAAGAAAATAATCATAAAAAATAATAGTAAACATAATAAAGGTAGATGAAAGCTTGTTGCGAACATTAATAGAAAACAGGGAATATAGAGTACGTCATAATAGCTCTCCTCTTAATATTAAAATGTGCAAAAATAATGTGATAATTCATGATGCGATGCAGCGAGTTATCACAATAATTGCTTAATTTGACCCATTTGTAAAGACAGTTACTACATCAGCACGTCCTACAACTCGTCTCATCTGTTTTCTCGTACTACATTCTCGCCTTTTAACATCTAATGTGAGAATAAAGACATGAAGTCTATCAGTCTCTCCATAGATAAAGAAAACAAGGTGCTGCTGGTGGAACAGCAACATAAAACATTAAAGAGCTCACATGCAGCTCATGATAATACAGCAGTGTATCAGTCTAATTTCAATGTAAGCAATCTCATAAAGAAAATAAAGTGACACTCTTTTGATGAAAGTAGTGGAATATATTTTAGGCATACCTCGTATGGGGCAGCTCACAGAAGTACCAGCTTATTTTAGGGACTGGGTAACCAGAGGCAATGCACCGCACCTGTCCATCAACAGGGCCTTCCTGGGCGACGATAACCGGCTTGCCTTGTAGGAAAAAAAGGTGCGTAGATTGATAGAAAAGGGACAAACATATTTAACATAGAAAACATATAAATATGAAGGTACTTGAGGTGAGATACTACAGGCTCTTCTTTCAGACTAGTGGAAAGAAAACATCCAAAATACACATTTAGCTGTTTATTTTATTACACTTTGTCTCTTTGCGTCTGTAGAGTTCACCTAAATTCACCAAAAGTTGGCATTAGATAAAGCCTCATTTGCATATTTAAACATAATATTTCAGAAACCTTGTAATACAAAAGATAATTGGCTTAATGTAAGTAATCGACTGGGGAAGTTTCATGGTGATATCTAGTAGTTAAAACATTTTTAGCCAATTCACGTGTAGTGTTTTGCAAAATGTATGGAATTTTACAATACATATCTGTAAAGGCCGTTTTCTCAAACTTTACAGTTTCATTCCTATCTATATTCTGAAGGTTTTGACAGAGAGGTTTGTTCATATATCATTCATAGATATATAGAATAGATTTATAGAACCTTATACTCCTAAAAACATAGTGAAAATTGATTTGGCTGACAGTGTTTTTTGATTTATGGATAAAAAGAGATTCCCTCTGTGAAAACCTTTGACTCTGAAATGTCAACAAAATGTAGCAAGAATTTTGAACCTGACTTCATCCAATGTTCAGATTTCTGTTCTGGGAATGTATGCAAATTAGCATATTTTTTAACAAGATAATGCCTAATTTGCATATTTAAACATACAATTTCAGAAAACTTGTAATACAAAAAAGAATTGCCTTAATGTAAGTAAGTTCACCTGCAGTGTGAGTGGAATGTGAGAGCCACTTACTGTTGACGTACACGTGGAACGGATGATCCACAGACGCGTCCTCATGGCCGGCTGAGAACTTATAGATCCCGCCCTCCGAGCCGAGGACCCTCACCAGTCTGAGCTCGCTGGTGAGTCTGATAAAACAAACGCACATTCATAATTCTGCGCGTGTGTACATGCATGTGTACTTGCAGTGGAATACATGCTGTACTGCACCTGTATTTGCGGCGGTGGATGGTGATAACGTGCTCTGTGGTGTTGAGGAGCTGTTTGCCGTTGTAAGACCAGGACAGGGAGCTGGGTGCAGGATAGGCATCGAATTCTACTCTGAGGCTCAGACTCTCCCCCTCTTTAACCTCAGCCTGGATCGGAGCTGGGCCGCCTAACATGCTGATGAACCCCTGATCTGGAGGACATCAGAAATACACATAAGGAAAAGTCACCTGTATACTTTACTGTAGTCCATCTACGTGTTGCAGATAAGGTTACAGGCTCATGTAGATGCTATATGTGCAACCCTGTCTCCTAAAAATTACGTACGTTTCGAAGGAAACATATTTTCAAGCGACTGGCGCATGTTGTGAACCGGTCGCAGTTTAAAACGTGGTTAACGTTGTGGATTGAAACAAAACTACTTGGTTAGGATTAGAAAAAGATCATGGTTTGGGTTCAAATAAGTATGTTTAGTATATGTTGCGTAAGTTAACTTATGTTTCAACGTTTTTGGTTTCACGCGGGACACAAACAGCAGCCTTCTGGGTGAAAGTCCTGTTTGTTTGACGCGTCCATCCACCCCGAGATCCTCCTGACACGGACTTAGGTGGACTTTGATTAGAAACTTGTGATACGTCCAAGACAAACGTAAAAAAAGGAAATTTCCCTCAAAACGTAATTGAGAAAGCAGTATAGTTGGGACTACATTTTTGGGTGACAGGGCTGATGATGCGTCATTAGTGTATTCAGTAAATATTTTTCTTATCTGTCCTAAATGACACAAGAAACATGTTTCACTGAGAGCCAGTTTGTAACAAAGTCCAAGTAATTCAGTGATGATTGCTTATGCAAATTAAACATTTCAAAAGTGCAGTGATTTGTCAGTTGTATTAACAGAACAAATCCACAGACATGAGCAAATGATTTGGGCAAATATGGCAAATCTTTGCTGTTTTTTTGGAACATTGTTCTCTGTTTCTGCACCTTTCTGTGGTCTGACAAGTGTTTTGACTGATTTCAGAGATTCTCACTGGTCATAATGATAGCTATTTCCCCGAGGTGTCTACATACTAATTTGCATACTATGCAAATAAGAGGCCCTAAAAAATGTAGGCGTGATTGCTAGTGTCAGTGGTTATGTGTGTTTTTTTCTGCTCTGACCAACCGTGAACATTCCTGTGAATACTGTGAAGGAGGAGGGGAAGGGGGAGTGTTTTAGAAGAGCCCATAGATCCAGTTGGTGGTGTTTTGTGTGTCTGTATTAACGGCCTGTAGGTGCCCATGCACGCACGAAAGCCAATAAACACTCACCTCGGACATCCAGCTGCAGCGCGGTGGCGCTGGTGCCTCTCTCGTTGTGGCCGCGGCAGCGGAAAGTGCCCGAGTCTGATTGGTTGACAGCTGTGATCAAGAGTGAGGTGGCGCGTTGGTAACCACGGGAACCAGACAGGATGTGTGAGGTGTGGGATTCGTCGGGATGCTGTGGGGCATTAGGGGCAAAGGTGAGCAGTGCAGGTGCAACAGCTGCATGTGTGTTTTCAAGGGGTCATGCTTCAGGGTCATGTGTTTTAATATTAATCTTAAACAGCAGGATTTTTAAAAAGTCCTCTGCCCGCCAACCAAACTTGATAAAAGTATTTAAAGAAATCACAATATTTCACATATAATTCATTCATTTAATTATTCATTATATTTTATGTAAAAAGTTGCATGTTCCTGCAATAGAGGAAGCTGCAATTTCAGGACCACATTAGGACCTCCTTTCTAGGACCCTAGTTTTTTGGGTAGATGCTAGAATGTAGTTACCGAACGTATCTGGCATGACAACACGGGGATACTGTGCGGGTGTCAAGTGAGTAATTATGAGGCCAAAGGCAACAATAATCTACTTTATAATTCATTATACATGAAAACATGAAGATGTAACCCAAACCCTGTCTTTTAACCTAACCCCGACCTGAACCCTTATTGGCTAGCTAGCTTGCACAGTATGCCAGTTTCATTATGCAACCTGTAGAAATACGGTCGTAGAACTGTGATCCTGAAACTGCAGCTTCCTCTATTGAACATAGTAAAGAAAAAAATATGTTTCAAAGCCTTCTCTGTCAGGTATACTGTCATTTGCCTAAAAAGAGCTATATTATTCAAATATTTGGTGTAAGAAACAGGGCCTTTTCTTGCTATATGTGGACTATGCTGTTGCATGGGAGCCCCGAAGCCACCAGGGGGCCCCCAAGCTGCCATTTTAGGTCTTTTTGTTTTAGAAATGATAATGATCGGTCTCTCACTCAACATGTTTTGATTCCTTAACAACACAAATGTGTTCCTGACATTTAAAATACACATTTTAAGGAATATGCAGCATCTGTCTCATTTATGTGCATTTGGGAGATATTATAATGCAGATTCTGTAAATCCTGTAAGTTTTCAGGACTTTCTTGATATGTTTCTGATTTATTATCATTTTCTGTAGGTGTAAATTGCTGCAGTCAACTTGAGATGTTTGATTTGAATTTGAGAAATTTGATTTGTTAAGAGTTCTTCGCGGATCTAGCCTCTTTTCCTCTTAAAGTGCACCAGGTTGATGCATTTAAATGTTAAATCCATGCCCCCAGACCACCTTAGAGGATTAGGAATCCCCCCACCATAGTTTCACAAAATGGGGGCCCCCAAACAACATTTTGGATAGGGCCCCCAAAAACCTAGGACACGGCCCTGGTAAGAAATATTAGAATCAGTCTTACAAAATGTGTCTCATGTAAAATCTTTTTTGTGTCATTAAACCCCTAAAATTCCCATAAATATTAGTAAGGATGTGATAGTGTCCTCTATGGTAGCAGCCCTGATACAAATCTAACTTCAGTGTAAATATCTGGCTGTTTCTTGGATTGGTGAGAGGAAATATCCTTTAAAGAAAGCCAAATAGAAACAGAAAGTTTCACATCCTGACAGTCAGTCACCCGGACACATAGAGACCGAGGAGAAGCCAGTCAATCCCTTCATCAATTCTCACCGCTGTTGAAGGGAAATCCCACTTGACACTGAAGTCCGGGTTGACGTTGGCGGAGCTACAAGTAATCTCAAACTGCTCTCCTCTCCTCAGGATGACGGTGTCTTTCTGGGACAGCGTGATCACTGGAGGCACCTCTGGCACTGGATCAAGAGATGCAAAAGTTATCAAGACTGATTTAACTGATTAGCTCATTTACACTCTCTATTAGTTACATGTTATTTACCAGTCTGAAATCCTTCTCATATCTGTATCCTAAAAGACCCTTAAAGGTGTGTGACTCCTGTTTGCTCAGTGGCAGGGAATGCATTAGTGGACAAACACACTAATGGCAATGCACACAAGTACAGTATTTGCATATGCAGACACTTGTGCGCATATAACCGGATGATTAGTTTCCGACATTAAATGCCTGCTGACGTCACTTCATTGGCCGTGTCTGACGGAGACGGTGGTAATTCTGTTTACCCCTAAACACAGCCTTCATGCACCGTTACAAAGCTTTGTTCAGTGTGGGACTCTAATCTCTCTGCTCCTCCCTCCCTCACGTCTCTTCTCTCACTCCCTCTCTCCATCAGTCAAAAGGACACGACGCCCCGGCCCCTCCCCGCTCGACTCTGTTTCGACTTCTTTCTGCTGCAGACCAACAGACTGAAAATGCTGATGCATCGCAGGGACAAACACGATCCCACTGACGTACACTTCGAAATGCTTTTACGGTACATTTCCTATTATGAGCTAAACCTTTTTTTTTTTTTTTTTGCCAGAACACACATCTGCAATATGTATAGTTGCTGTGATTATATCTCTGCCAAGATGCATTATGGTCTCTTATGAAGATCTGTAGCCATGCTAGCAGCTCTGCTGGTCTGTCGGGCCATCCTAGGAAAAAACTGGCCTACCTCCTGAGCCACAGCCACTGAATATCTCTATTTAAAACAACTATTTGATGGATTGCCGTGATGTTTTGTACGGGCACTAATGGTCCCCAGAGGATGAATCCTACTGACTTTGGTGATCAATTTCAATTTTCCCATTACTGACCAAATACCTGCAAAACTAATGAAAACTGCTAATTAGCAATAGAGTGCCCCAGGAGTGCAGCCCTAAACCACGGAAATGAGTTCGCATTTTAGCACTTCTGGTTCCCTCCCCTTGAAGTCAATGGGTTTTTTTTAATGGGTTTTTGGTTAGACGTCTGAAATAAAGAGATTTTCACGTTTTGTTCTACAACTTAAAATACGTCGGCAAATACCCCGCTCGTGAATTTCGAAGCTTTTATGTGTTTTTAAAAAGGCGGTTGCTAACAAGTGGCTAAATGAGACTACAGAGGCTGTCGGGGACCTTAAACTGTCTGTCAATCACAAGTCCATAGAGTTCTACTGTGTGCTGATTGAACATCAACTTCAGATATGATTTTCCATTTCTTAACTCATATGATGATATGAAGAAGATATTCTAATAACCAAATATATGTAGGTTACTTTTTCCTCACATTAACCAGCAGCTTTGTTGTTTTAAACAAGCAGTTGTGAGGTTGTGAGTATAGTAACAACTTTGTTTACTTAACTGTTTACACTTGCACAAGTATTGGGACATTTGCATAACGGTTCCCCAAGGCATTAGAAACTGTAAATGTTTAGGCTTTACCTTCCACTGACTAATTACTGGGAGGCTACAAAAGGATAACTTAATCACCTCTTTTACAAGCTACTGACTTTTACCCTGACTTCATAGATCTGACCCAAGCGGCAACCTCCGGGGGTGACACAGAAGTGCCAAAAACTGTAGTTCCTCGAATGGCCACTTGAGGCTGGCTCCAAAAGCGAATCAATCCCCATAGACCCCCATGTTAAAATGCTCAACTTTACAGCAGAAATAAACATGAGCTTTTTTCCCCACGTTCATGACAACTGTACGAATTTAAGTTCTATCAAGGCTTAAAGTTCTGCATAATTAAGGGCATGGCCGCTTTGAGTAACATGTGGGTGCCGTCATGGGTGGCTAGCCGCTAGCTGTCTGCTAGATCCACTCCTCGCTCCTCCCCAGCTCCACCCTCTCCTCCAAATAAGTTTGCTTCTGGCTCCAATGAAACAAGATGGTGACAGCCAAAATGCCAAACTAAAGGCTTCAAAACTGTAGTCCTATCACTACCTGATCCGTACCAGAAACCTGATCCGTATTTAACCTATACCCTGAGCATGGGCTATCCTGACCATAACCATTCGAGGTCAATGCCCGACCTTAACCATCTATGCACAGGCGTACAAGTCAAAGATGACAGGTGCTTCTCCTTTACTTCTTTCCTGTCAGCAGCTGCACATACAGCATTCACTCTATCCCTCGTTTTACCCTTTTAGCTTAATTATCACCCAAATGACAAATCTAGTAAAGTTATGCCACATGAAGAACCAGATATTAAACTTTTACCGACATGAATTACAGTTTTTGGAAACAGCAACATTGCAAATCGCCCTCGTCCATCATATCTCTCACTTACCAAGTCGTACGTCCACAGTGTATTGATTCGACGTCACTTTGACTCCGGCAAGCTGCCCCACACACACGAAACAGCCCTCATATTCCTTTCTCACATTGCTGATGATGACGCCGCGCTGGAGGTTGCTGTGGTAACTCATACCAGAGGGCAAAGGTCGTCCATCGCAGGTCTCCAAGGCCAGGAGGGTGACCTCTGGGTCGGTCACAAGACAGGGGATGGTGCAGTTCTCACCTGCACGCACCAGGATGACGTTCACCATGGTGCGCTGAAAGGCATTCTGGGAGTCTGAGGAGATGATTTTGGATTGATGTTATTAGAGGGACACACATGTGCAATCACATGCCTCCACTCCACCTCAAACACCCACCTTTCACATAAACATAGATGGAGCTGTGTTCCAGTGTGCTGTTGTTGACACACACATAACGACCCATGTGGTAGGCCTGCGCTGCCGACACCTTGACGTAAGCCGCTCCGCCCTCCTCCAACTCCCCCTCCAGCCTGCGAGCCCTCTCCCTCTGCCACCTCAACCTGGACGGGGCACCAGATGTCGTGGCATTGTCACGGCAACGCAACTCCAGCTTTCCCCTCTTGGGAACCACAATGTGAGGCCCGCTGGGGGAGATGACTGGCTGGCACCAAACTGGAACAGAGCACATATAATATGGTTGACTTATGGTGGATCTGGATTCTATTTCTGAAGTAAAGATCCAACTGCTTTTGAGTAACACTGATGTTGATGAATTACTGGCTCTGGGAAGAATTGCAAAAAAGAGATAGAAATCAACAGGGCTGCTTCTAGCTTTTCGGGGGGCCCTATGCAAAATGTTGTTTGGGGGCCTCTATTTTGTGAAACTATGGTTACAAATCCTCTAAGGTGGTCTAGATGCATTTAACATTTTAATGCATCAATACTGGTACCGTGAAGAACTCTTAACTTTTTCTCTCAAATTCAAGTCAAACATCTCAAGTTGACCCTAGCAATTTAAACCTACAGAAAATGATAATAAATGTCATCAAGAAACTCCTGAAAACATACAGGATTTACAGAATCTGCATTATAACATCTCCCAAATGAGATGGATGCTGCATGTTTGTTTTAAATGGTAGGAACAGCCCTGAAAATCAATGAAAAGAGCAACTCAAGATTATACTTTCATTACTGATTGGTAAGGAATTTTCCTTGTCTTAGGGTAAAGGTAATATGACACATATATTCCCCCCTGGTCACATTCAGGTCGTTGCAAACTTAAAAGCAGAAGACCATAGCCTGCCTTCTGTGAGCTCAGCTCTCTGTTTTCTGGGATGACTTGTCGTCGCAGCTGATGAAAGCTGTGCTGACTCCTCGTCTCAGGAGATGTGCTGTACTAGGGCTGGGTATCGAACTTCGATACTTTTATGGCACTGACCAAATTGCTTCAATACTATTGAGTATCCAAAAATGCCTTTTCATTCAATAGCAAATGTCAATATTTAAGGAGTAAACCTCATCAGGGTCAGTGAGCCAATAATCATGCCGCATGCTTGCACCAAGATCTAATAGTGCTGGTGATTGGCTGTCTAACGTTACACGTCGTGTGCAGATAAAACACTATGTTATGCACAGAGACATGGGCTCACGTGTGTGTGTGTGTGTGTGTGTGTGTGTGTGTGTATTTTGAGAGGTGTAAAGGAGCTGAGAAATAAAAGATTTGTACTGTAATGTTATAATGTAATTTCTTTTTGTTAAAAGGGATTTTATAAAAAATTGCTCACTAACCAATATCAAAGTCAGTGTATGGGTACTGGTATCAGTATTGAACATTTTTTAAACATGCAGCCCTCTGCTGTACAGACCGTTTCCCCATAGAATGTACTGCATGTGATCTGAGGGACATACAACATGACGTACAATTCCCAGGTTCAACCAGGTGATGTATAAAGAGCATCCTAAAACACAGGACTTACTGGAGACTGGAGTTTGCGTCCCAGTTGAATCAACATTTTCTGTCATTTTAATATGTAATTTTCATATCCTGTAAGTGTCCAAATGTACTGTAAGTTACATAAGGTATTTAATCCAAACCATGTTTTGTTCTAAACCCACCGACGTGTTTTTTCTGCACAGAAACTCACAGAAATGTAGATGTTGTTTTTGTCGTGTTGGCAAGACGTAATCTTAACTGTGGTGGCACCATGTAATTGTAACACAATATGTGACACCACCACGTAATTCGGTGTGAAGAGGTCATTTCCCACATTTCTGTGAGATCAGGTTGGTTTCGAGTCTCGGGTTAAACCAGCTCTCCAGATTTCCTTCACACCAGTTAGTATTCAGATTATTCTGTTGGTTAATCCATTAATTGTCTAGTCTATAAAATGTCAGAAACTTGTGAAAAATCCCCACCATGGTGTCCTAAAACCAAAGACGTCCATAATGTGATGGTTAAATGGGATGTTATGATTGGCACAGAGCCCCCTAAGACAGAGTGCTATCAAACCACCATGGCTCAATTGAACAATCAATAATTATGAGCTGTCTACCCGCTGAGTAATCATGCATTAAGGGCCCTAAATCCATTCCCTTAAAATGACTTAACTAACATTTTCTTCTCAGTTTAACCCCCACCAGCCAACCCCCTCCAACTTTTCTTTTCTGTTTTTTTTTTTTAAGTTGAAGATTTCCACAAGATAGGCGCCATTTCAAGAACAGGATTTTCATGTGACTGTTGTGCCTTCAGGCCCGCGAAAACAAGAAGGAGAAGAAGCATGTGTGCAAATAGGCTCCCCTTCTAAAAAATATCAATATCTGTGTTTTTGCAGGCTGTAAGTGCATTTTTGTAGCTCTGCAGTTGGTGTTTGAGTTAAAGGTTTCAAACAAAACCTGAGGCAGTTACATGACTAAACACAAAGCTATCATCACAGCAGTCAGAGCAGTTAAATGTCAAAGTGCTGCTGGGTGTGTTTGTGTTAAAAGATGTGTGTCTCTGGCTCTTCTTTGTTCCTTCTGCTGCTATGCAAGGGCGCACAACTTAATCCCCTTTATTTCGGTTGGATAAATAATTAATCGTCCTCAAACACACCTCCACACAGACACACACACACACAGAGACACACACACACACACACACACACACACACAGACATTTTGGTGAAAATATTCAGACTTTTGGCTCCATGAAAAACACTCTGCTTGTATGTATGATTCATTTATTTTTTAGAAATTCTGAATTTTATATTTTAGAAAACAATAGTCTGTAAACACAAATATTCTTCCGTACTCTTTTTTTCTAAACTTATCCAGACCTGGAAAATACTAAAGTCTAATTTCCAGACTTGTAGAAACTGAGAAGTAAAATAAAAAGGTCGTACCTCGCACTGCAGCACAAACTGTTTCCCTCCTTTGATGCGCAGCAGGATACATTTCTTGTCTTTAATCTGCGTTTCCTCCACCGTCACGATCTGCTCCATCGTCAGCAGGTTTTGCTGGAAACAAAAAATTTGACCAATGATCAAAAACGAGCAAAGAATACAGATAGTGATGGATCAGGATAGACTATTGTCCCAAAGACCTCCTACTGCTGCAGACAGGGCACGGGAAGCTCCGCCCACTTTGAGCTTATCCTATGGGTGACGTCACAGAGAATACAAATTATTATTTTTAAAATATCCTTTTAATGTTTTCTGTGCTGAAATAAATAAATACGTCCATATTTAATGCGGCCTACAGGGAGCCGAAGGGACGACGTCTTTTTGTAGTCCAAACAGGAAGTTATCGTCGCCATGGTTACCTGGTCAAAAAACCTATGGGATTTTTGAATTGTATTTTGGATGATTGCAGAAAATAATGTGTGTGGAGAACAAAGTTTCTGATCCTTCCAGGTTTTGTCTTTAAGATAATCTCCACCACTTTTATGATTTTAGAAGATACAATGTGCAGAAGTAAAACGTTATAAATGATAATATGACGCTGTAAAGGAACTACACCAACGGTCACATTTCTTTTTTGTTTACAGGGAATTAAGAAAGCCATTCTGTCAGATATGACCAAACTGGGCAAAGAAGCCGGACTCAAGTCCTTCGAGCAGGTAAGTTATTGTTCCAATTTAAAGAAATTCATGAAATCAGAGTTCTGCTCTGTAACTTTGGAAACTCAACACTGAAATAATCTGTAAACTGAAACTTCTGGGAGGTTCTCAACATTTCACTAAACCTGATCAGTTCTCCCTCTGGTGGTTAAAATGAGCATCAAGACCAGATTTCAGACCATTTAAACCGTCTGTAACTTTGGTGTTTGTGTGGACCAGGTTTTGAGTCTTGTAAGCATGTAAACTGTCTGGTTTGCTCGTGTTCTTTCCAACATCGTGAAACTCGTTGTGTCTCGAGCTGAGCTGGAGATTATTATCCAGGCTTTGATTTCCTTGCGGCTGCGCTGCCGCAATTCTTTTCTCGTGCCTGAGCAAGACTTCACTAAACCGCCTGCCCCTGGTCCAGAATGCTGCAGACAAGCTTTTGACAAAGTCTTCCAAAAGGTCTCGTGTGACACCTATTTTGATTGCTTTACACCAGCTGCCCATCAGATCCAGAGTCCAGGTCGAGGTGCTTGTGATCACGTATAGAGTCTGCAGCAGCAGCAGGTCTCTGGTCCTCTGATCCGGATCTGCTGGCTGCAGACTGCTTTTGAGGTTGTAGCTCTGAAACTTTGGATTTAAGATCTGTGGAGACTTTTAAAAAGCAGCTGAAGTCTGTTTAGACTCGCTGTTACTTAGTTTTCTGTGTATTTTGTGCGTCTGTATTTCCTGTCTGTTGTTTTTTACCTGTTTTACTGTGAAACACTTTGTGACATCTGTTCCTGAAAGCTGCTGTAAACGTATTATTATTATTATTATTATTATTATTATTATTATTATTATTATTATTATGTGCACAGAATAGACCAACATAATAAAATTACAATATAGACAATCCATATGACAAAAATGATCCAGGGAATATGACCATGCATGAAAGAGATGGATCCAGGAGGATGTGGAGCAGACGGAGCCAGACCTCCTGTCCTCCGTGTGACCCGTCGTTCACACAACAAACACGCAGAGAGAGAAGTTTCAGCTCTAATCATTTAAAATGCAAGCTTTTCATTCACTCTCCTCTCTTCCGTTTCTTCCCTGATGCACACAATCTTGTATCCAGACTTTGTAACCCTCTGCACGCTCTCCTTCCTCCGTTTCTTCCCGACGCTGCAGGTGAAAGACGTGCACCTGCACCCGGAGCAGTTTTCCATCGAGAACGGTCTGTTAACTCCGACTCTGAAGGCCAAGAGGGCCGAGCTCAAGTCTCTCTTCCAGCCGCAGATCGACAAACTGTACGCCAACCTCCAATAAATGCAATGAAACTATGGTCTCTGGCTGGTACCTCCTTTTTCTTTGTTTCTGACGTCTCGTGCAGCAGCCTTTCTTCAGGTTCTGCTGTGTTTCGGCCTCAGAGGCCGGAATCACCTGAGACGACGATGAGATTCTGTTAAACTCGTCTTGCTGCAGAATGAACGTTGCAGCCGGGAGCGAGCTGCTCACACTCGCTCACCCTCGAGTGGATCATCCGCTCAGCAGCTGCCGGCTGGGAGATCTGCAGTTTGAGAGTTGGATGCATCAGTTTTGCTTCATAAAATCCTTCATTCACTTTGTGCATATGTTGAAATGTACTTCAAAATTAACTTTATTCATACAGAACTTTTCAAAACAAAGTTACTTTACACGGTTCAGTTAAGATGGTACAAAAATAAATTTACTGTCTGTTGGACAAAACAAACATTGTGCAGGTTTCAGTTTTAATTTGACAGGATTTCTCACTATTTTTAGAATTTTTACAAACCAAACAATCGATCCATAATTAGAATAATCACGAGTTAGTTTTATACAAAATAGTTCAAAATGAGCTCCACCTTAACCAACTAAAACAGTAAAATCCTGCTTTTACATTAATGCATGAGTAATAATAATCTATGATATCATATATAATAATATAACAGTCGGGACATTTTTCTGCATTCAGTACTTTTAATACTTTAAGTACATTTTCCTGATTACAAGTAACATTTTCAATGCAGGACTTTTACTTGTAGTAGAGTATTGTTACAGTGTAGTATTAGTACTTTTACTTAAGTAAAGGATGTGAATACTCCACTGTTTGTACTCTGATTATAACAAGTGTTACTGCACTTTGTGACTCCTGACAAATTAATATAAAACACGACTTTACTTTGGAAGCATTTTATTCTCACAAACATAAAAAGTTCAACTAAAGTAAAAATGTTTCTATTTGTTTGTCAACACTGCCCTCGTGTGTCACAACACAAACATTACAACCAATCAGACTTTATTTGTGTAACAATAAAAACAAAAACCAGAGCAACACAAAGCAATAAATTAATGAAAATAAACAGGAAGTGAGGAAGCGCTGTTATAATAGATTACATTAATGAGTCAAAAACACATCAAAATACATAAAAACAGAATTATAGGTAAAATAATAAAACACTATCATACATAAATAAAATGCATACCGTCGCTGTCGGGTGGAAACCTTGTAACTATTTTGTCATTTCTTTTTTTTTTTCATAAATCAACCTTTACGTCTGTCTGTGGGTTTCACAAATATTTAACCAATAAAAAATATTAAAAACACTGACTGAGGAAAATAGCTCAATAAAATGCCTTTTTTTAATTTCCTGAAAAGTAATGGTTTTGGACATACAAGTTTTTTGCCTGACAGCGATATGTAAATAAAATAAATACATAAAACCCTATTATGAAATATATTCTACATATATATACTGTAGCTGTAGCAGTGAAACAATGATATTTCCTGCTTAGCAGAAATGGAAGTTAAATAGGAAAAAATAAAAAATATTTTTAATGCACTTTAGTGAAATGTGTAGCAGCAGAAATGTCGACAGCCTCCCAGAGTTTCAGTTTATAAAGTGTCGAGTTTCTCTTTAAATTTGTCAAAAATGACGACTATTTGTAAGAATCAGTAGGAGGAGAGTAGGTGGCTGCAGGACTATTAATTTGTCTGATTTAATTTCTGACGAGACACGACAGGCAAAAACATGCACGGCTCAATTTTGATATTTTGGGCTTTTTTCTTCCGTGTTTTCTTTCAGACGAGAAAACATCCAAAATACACACGCGTGCGCTCCTCAATATTTACAACATGTGCATGTGTCCCCCTCAATAAAAACATGAATGCAGCAGAGGACTTTTATTTTGACAATCAGAGACATTTCCACCACAAACTGATGCAGAATGTTGAAATGAAACATACGCCCTTTGTGCCAACCAACCCCGGGCTCCCCTACTTAGTTCTGAATGTGAAGCCCATGTGATTTAGTGTGTAATGCTGCCCCCCTGTGTTGTGTTGTGTGTGTGTGTGTGTTGTGTTGTGTGTGTGTGTCTGTGTGTGTCTGTGTGTGTGTGTGTGTATGTATGTGTTAGTAGATAGTTGATGTTGATAGTGGATGGAGGATCAATGTGTGTGTGTGTGTGTGTGTGTGTACCTGTATGTGTAAGTAGATAGTTGATGTTGATAGTGGATGGAGGATCAGTG